>BTRK01000005.1:23032123-23078000 GCA_036245805.1 Pristionchus mayeri | reverse complement strand
GTTAGAGATAGGAGAGGGAGAAGAGAGGGTCTAGAGATAGGAGAGGGAGAAGAGAGGGTCCTAGAGATAGGAGAGGGAGAAGAGAGGGTACTAGAGATAGGAGAGGGGGAGGAGAGGGTCCTAGAGATAGGAGAGGGAGAAGAGAGGGTCCTAGAGATAGGAGAGGGAGAAGAGAGGGTACTAGAGATAGGAGAGGGGGAGGAGAGGGTCCTAGAGATAGGAGAGGGGAGAGAGAGGGTCCTAGAGATAGGAGAGGGGGAAGGAGAGGGTCCTAGAGATAGGAGAGGAGGAGGAGAGGGTCCTAGAGATAGGAGAGGAGGAGGAGAGGGTCCTAGAGATAGGAGAGGGAGAAGAGAGGGTCCTAGAGATAGGAGAGGGAGAAGAGAGGGTCCTAGAGATAGGAGAGGGAGAAGAGAGGGTCCTAGAGATAGGAGAGGGAGAAGAGAGGGTACTAGAGATAGGAGAGGGGGAGGAGAGGGTCCTAGAGATAGGAGAGGGGGAGGAGAGGGTCCTAGAGATAGGAGAGGGGGAGGAGAGGGTCCTAGAGATAGGAGAGGGGAGGAGGGCTCTAGAGATAGGAGAGGGAGAAGGAGGAGGGTCCTTGAAATAGGAGAGGAGGAGGAGAGGGTCCTAGAGATAGGCGAGGGGAAGGGCTCTAGAGATAGGAGAGGGGGAGAGGGTCCTAGAGGTAGGCGAGGGGAAGGAGATTGTCCTAGAGATAGGAGAGGGGGAGGAGAGGGTCCTAGAGATAGGCGAGGAGAAGGGTTCTAGAGATAGGAGAGGGGAAGGGAGGGTCCTTGAAATAGGAGAGGAGGAGGAGAGGGTCCTAGAGATAGGCGAGGGGGAGAGGGTCCTAGAGGTAGGCGAGGGGAAGGAGATTGTCCTAGAGATAGGAGAGGGGGAGGAGAGGGTCCTAGAGATAGGCGAGGAGAAGGGTTCTAGAGATAGTAGAGGGGAAGGGAGGGTCCTTGAAATAGGAGAGGAGGAGGAGAGGGTCCTAGAGATAGGCGAGGGGAAGGGCTCTAGAGATAGGAGAGGGGGAGAGGGTCCTAGAGGTAGGCGAGGGGAAGGGCTCTAGAGATAGGAGAGGGGGAGAGGGTCCTAGAGGTAGGCGAGGGGAAGGAGATTGTCATAGAGATAGGAGAGGGAGAAAGAGAGGGTCCTAGAGATAGGAGAGGGGGAGGAGAGGGTCCTAGAGATAGGCGAGGGGAAGGGCTCTAGAGATAGGAGAGGGGGAGAGGGTCCTAGAGGTAGGCGAGGGGAAGGAGATTGTCATAGAGATAGGAGAGGGGGAGGAGAGGGTCCTAGAGATAGGCGAGGAGAAGGGTTCTAGAGATAGGAGAGGGGAAGGGAGGGTCCTTGAAATAGGAGAGGAGGAGAGGGTCCTAGAGATAGGAGAGCGAGAAGCGAAGTCCCTAGAGTTAGGAGAGGAGAGGGTCCTAGAGATAGGAGAGGGAGAAGAGAAGGCCATAGAGATAGGAGAGGGAGAAGAGAGGGTCCAAGAGATAGGAGAGGATTACGCGTTCCCTGGGGATAAAAACACATGCCACCTCCTAGCCGCCTTTAGGCGGCTAGTCCAAATATACTATAGAGAGAAACCATATTTTCCAGTCAGCAAAATCTGGAGAAATTAATCCCCTGTTCGAGAGAGGGAGAGGGGGGGGGGTACGAATTGATTGGTTTTTGAGAGAGTGTGGAGATGAGAGAGAGAGTCATTCAAGTGGGATGGGGAGGGAGAGGGAGTCGTCATTTTCCGATCATTCTTGGAGCGAGCGCGCGCAGGAGGAGGTCGGAGGAGCAATGTGAGTGGTCTCTCTATAGTCCATTTTCCAAATCAGTTTGGAGGAAGCGATGGTGGAGGAAGGCTGCTTTGAAGAAAGGAGCGATTTGGAGGAGTGAGTTGGGAAAGGGGAGGGGGGGGGTATCTAGCTTTCAGGTTTTGGGATCGGAGTAATCCCAGGGAACACGAAGGAGCAGGAGGAGTAGGAGCAGGTACTCGGGGGCTACGGTACCCGCCGAATTTGAGTACAGGTGCACCAGTTCGGGGAGTGAGAGGATCAAGGAGGGAAGGGGCAGGGAGAGGAGCTGTTGGAGCCGGGCCAAGAGGAGGAAGACGGAACCCACCTACCGTATCCCTCCAATACTGGAGCCGTGCCAACAAGGAGAGGACGTGAGGCAATGGGAGGGGTACTGTAGGTACAGTAGTCCAAGATTGTTGGAATGCTTCAAGGGAATGGGAGGGATACTGTAGCTACAGTAACCCAAGATTGTTGGCAATGCGCCAGGGGAGGTCTACCATCTTGGCATCGTGCCAAAAACGGGACGATTACTGTATTGGGTCTCGATGTCGGGGGAAAAGACTAAGGAGGGGTACGCGCACTCTGGGAAGGGAGGGGACGCATGATACGGTAACCTGCACCATCTTGGGATCGTGCCAAGAAAGGGAAGGTTACTGTATCGAGTCTATATGTCGGGGGAAGGACGGAGGAGGGGCATGCGCACTCGGGGAAGAGGAGGGAACGCAAGATACAGTAACCTAGGCCATCTTGGCATCGTGCCAAAAACGGGACGATTACTGTATTGGGTCTCGATGTCGGGGAAAAGACTAAGGAGGGGTACGCGCACTCTGGGAAGGGAGGGGACGCATGATACGGTAACCTGCACCATCTTGGGATCGTGCCAAGAAAGGGAAGGTTACTGTATCGAGTCTATATGTCGGGGAAAGGACGGAGGAGGGGCATGCGCACTCGGGGAAGAGGAGGGAACGCAGGATACAGTAACCTAGGCCATCTTGGCATCGTGCCAAAAAAAGGAGGATTACTGTATGGGGTCTTGATGTCGGGGAACAGACTGCCAGGGAGGTTGAATGGTACTGTAGCTAAAGTAACCCAGGGATTGTTGGCATAGTGCCAGGGAAAGGAAGCTGCACTGTAGCTGCAGTAACAACAGTATGTTGTCACAGGTCCGGGGGGATGGGAGTTGAAGCTAAAGATTAGGGTTTCAGAGAGGGAATAAGTACGTGATGAATATTTTCGTAGAATCAACATTTTGTGATTGTAAACACATTCGATTGTGGCCCCTAGCGAGCGGCGTCGGCGCGCGCAGCGCGACGACGCCGCGAGCTACCCCGTCGCGAAGCGACGGTGCCGTCTGCAAGACCTAGCCGTCTGCAAGACGGCTAGTCCAAATATACTATAGAGAGAAACCATATTTTGTCGGCGACAGAATCTGGCGGAATTAATCCCATTGTTCGAGAGAGAGGGGGAGAGTTAATTGGTTTTTGGAGTTGGGGGATTTCCATCCTGTCATTTCTCGCCGCACGGCACCTAGCGAGCGGTCTCTTCGCGCGCAGCGCGAAGAGACCGCGAGCTCATGCGTCGCGCAGCGACGCAGCCCGCCGCAGGCGCCCCCGGAGGGCATAGCCGCCTTTAGGCGGCTAGTCGCCATATATAGGGGAGAGACGATATTTTGTCGTGGACAGAATCTGGAAATTTTAATCCCCTTGTTCGAGAGAGATAATTGATTTTTGAGACGGGCCATTTCTAACCAATCATTTCTCGCCGCGCGGCTCCGAGCGAACGGTCTCGGCGCGCGCAGCGCGACGAATAACTGGGCGAGCGGCGTCGGAGCGCGAAGCGCGACGACGCCGCGAGCCACCCCTGGCCGTTGGCGGTAGCCAACGGCTAGTCGGTCTAATGTACATTGAGTACGTTTTTAGAAGTACTTCTATATTTGTGGTTCGTAAGGCTCTGAGTATAGTGTGGCAGGCAGTTTTGGCTTTAATGGATACGGTAGTGGAATGGTCGGAAAATGAGAGGTTTTTCTGGATAACAAAACCTAGGTCTTTCACTTTTTTTTTGCTCTAAAGTTGTGGTTCCTATAGAATATGTTCGCTTTATATTTGCTCTGCCAAGGTGCAATGAGTTACATTTATGCGCAGCAAGAGGGAGTTGCCACTCTTCTGACCATTTTGCGATTATATTAATTGCTGATTGGAGAGGGGCAGGTGAGTTTCCCTTCCTAAAGGATCGATATATTTTTATATCATCGGCATACATTCTTGCGACAACGCCATGATTTTGCACTAGAGTAGGGATTTCCGAGGTGTAAATTAGGAAGAGCAAAGGTCCTAAGACTGAGCCCTGTGGGACGCCGCTAGTCACAGGCATTGAGGTAGAAAGCGCATCTTTTACTCTCACTTGGAATGATCTATGTGTGAGATATCCTGGTATCCATTTTATTGTATTATCGAAGAGACCTATAGTGCTAAGCTTGAGTTTTAGCTTGGGGTGGGATACTCTGTCAAAAGCTTTTGCGAAATCAAAGTAGATCACGTCAACTGGCTTCCCATCACTAATAGAGGATGTCCAGTGTTCGAGGACTTCGAGCATTTGGAGTTCACGAGATCTTTTCTTTCGGAATCCATACTGCTCATCAGGGAAAATTTGTAATTGCTCACAATGGGTAATAATTGATTTGCACAAAATTCGCTCAAAAACTCGGCAGAAGAAGGATGTAATTGAGATAGGCCTGTAATTTAGGGGATTTGAAAAGGGGGGTGATTTCTTAACGGGGGTTACTATGGAATGCCTCCAATGGGAGGGGACCATTCCAGATTGATAAGAATTCCTAAAAATGATTTCTAGGGCTTCGGAAATGGGCACGGCAATTCGTTTTATGAATGTAAGGTCAATGTTCTCAGGGGTTTTACAGGAGGAGCGTTTCCATTTCTCAATAAGGGCGCAGATTTCGTGTCTAAGGAATTGGGGTTCTTCGTAAGTACCAAGCTGAGGTAGGGCTCCAGTATTGGGCAGTTTTCCGTCATCGATGGTGAATACGCTTACGAAAGTCTCAGCAAGTAAGTTAGCTTTGCCTAAGTCAACCATGACTAGTGTACCATCAACTCTTTTTAATCCTTCTATTCCCTTGGATTTATTGGCACAGCGTTTCATAAAACGGAAGAACTTATTCTTATCGTCGCTTTCGATTATCTTTTTCTCAATGGTTTTGTGATACCGTTGTAACTCTTTGCGGAATTTTTTGTTCAGAACCTCGAAATTATGTTCATCGTTTGGGTCGTTGCTATTAATCGATTTGTGCCAGGCTTGAAAACGTGTTCCTAATAGTCGTTCAATATGAGGGGGAGTTTCCCATGAGAGAGGCTCACTTTGGTCCAAGGAACATGGGTGTCTATTGATTTTTGAATGACACTAATCAAGAGGTCGTACATGAGATCCACATTTGCTATTTTAGAAAACGCGCTGGTCCAATCGATGTTTGCTAATTGTGAATTAATGAGGTCGTAGTCAGCATTTCTGTAGTCACGCCTAAGAGTGAAAGCGGGTGACGAATGATTCATTGAGAATTTGAATTCGACCGTTGAATGGTCAGACATTTCGAAAGGGGGACCAATTTCAGTTTGGGAGATGAGGCCGGGATGGTTGCACAGTACTAAATCAAGGATATTTTCCTTTCTGGTAGGTTCTTGGACAAATTGGGCTAGTTTTGCTGAGTTACAGAGGTCGAGGAATGATTGTGAAGGAGGGGTAACTGCTTTTTGCTGTGGAGTGGGGAAGATTGACCAGTCGATATCGGGAAGATTAAAGTCGCCAGTAACTATTGTTGGTTGAGGGCATGAGCAAAGGTCAAGAATTGACTTAGTAAGAGAGGCAGCTTGTATCGTACTTGCTTTGGGATTACGGTAAGCGC
This sequence comes from Pristionchus mayeri, assembly GCA_036245805.1. NCBI lineage: Eukaryota > Metazoa > Nematoda > Chromadorea > Rhabditida > Neodiplogasteridae > Pristionchus > Pristionchus mayeri. The sequence continues at coordinate 23,072,291 of BTRK01000005.1, read as the reverse complement.
ACACAATCCTAATTAGGTCACCATTTATCACACGTCTTCTGAGAGATTGCGTGAAATCGAGACCCCCCTTTGACAAAATGTTCAAAGTGCTCGGATCTCTTTGAGATTTCTCTTTGAGAGGGTAGGTGTCCCTAATGTCCAGCATCTTTTTTTACATACGGATTCCGCGATTTCTCAAAACTGCCTAAAAGCCGGCTCTTGAAATTTCGAAAATTCGAAATTTCATAAAATGCTTCAAAATTGGGCTAGAGTTTCGTTCAAAAAACCAAAATGACTGCCGTGTTACATAGAATAGCTTGTCTGTTGACACTTTTAGTGTAGCGAAAAGTCGAAGTTTCGAAAAGTACAATAAATCATTTTTTCGACATCATTTTTACTACTTTTTTGGCCGTCGTGAAAAAATAAGTCCCCCTGCATCCTGAGATTTCATCAGAATCGTAATCTGCTACCTTTTCTACCCCTGGAAAAAAATTTTCACGAAAATCGAAGATATAGTATTCATCGATTTTTGGTTCCAAACATGGCGAACCTCGTGTTTTCAAGCAAAATCCAAAATTTCATGATGCCATATTTAAGTAATTATCGCTCGTGGATACCTTTCCTTTTCGTTTTCAATGTTTTCTGACCTATTTATACAGGTTTCCATCGAAAAACCGAAGATTTCAATACTTCATAAAATCATGAAATCTGAGAAATTTTGTGAAAAAATGCGGTTTTGTGAAGTATTGAAATCTTCGGTTTTTTCAATGGAAATTTGTATAAATAGGTCAGTAAACATTGAAAACGGAAATAAAAGATATCCACGAGCGATAATTACTTATATATGGCTTCATGAAATTTTGGATTTTGTTAGAAAACACGAGGTTCGCCATGTTTGAGGCCAAAAATCGATGAATACTATACCTTCGATTTTCGTGAAAATTTTCTTCCTGGGGTAGAAAAGGTAGCGCATTACGATTTTGATAAAATCTCAGGATGCAAGGGCAACTTTTTTTTCACGACGGCGAAAAAATGAGGAAAATTGATGGCGAAAAAATGATTTTTGCACTTTTCAAAATTTAGACTTTCCTCAATACAAAACGTGTCAACATAAAACTTGTTCTACTTGAAAAGGCGGTCATTTTGGTTTTTTAGCGAAACTGTAGTTCAATGTTGAAGGATTTTATGAATTTTTGAATTTTCGAAATTTCAAGAGCCGGCTTTTAGGCAGTTTTGAGAAATCGCGGAATCTGTATGCATAAAAAGATACTGGGCCTTAGGGACACCTACCATGATAATCTCGAAGAGATCCGAGCACTTTGAACATTTTGTCAAACGCCACCTGCCATCTCTCAGAAGACGTGTGTTATGTCAACATCGACTGCCAATAATTCGTGGGATCCAGGTTCGGTTTCATCAGCAATCTGTGCTGCACTTATGCACGAGTGTAGGATGATCGCTACACCACCGCCTCTAGAGCTCCTATCTCTTCTGAATACATTGTAGTACTGCACGGTGAAACGTCAGTGACAGCCGGAAAATGCGAGGGAAAACCGGCGCGCAGAGTAACCGCGAATTTTAAAAGATGTACTCCCCATCTCGATTACCGAATTCAGGGAAAATCAATTTTTGGAATTTTGCCAAAAACCTTTGCTGGACTGCTAAAAATCTAATTGCTGCTTTATTTTTTACTACGTTTATGTATGCGTGGAAACAGCATTAACCGTAAAGTACAAATAAATATCAAAATTAAATAGGTAAAGCCGGGGAATCTGAGGGCCGTCCGATCACAAACTGAAGGCCATATGGACGGTCAGTTTGTGATCGGCAGTGGCAGGGCGAGAGCGACAGAGAAAAAGAGCACGCTGGACGATTTGTGTTAGGACGTTTCACCGTGTACTGATTTTGGTCACCTAGGAGAAGTGAGGTAGGAAAGGATGGAGAGAGCCATGTCTCAGTGAGGCAAATCATAGCATACTTTTTAGAAAGGGTTTGCGAAAGATACTGTAGTTTGTTTTGGACAGAGCGGCAGTTGGCTAAAATGGCGGAGAATGAAAGTGAGTTTCGGTCTGAGTGATTATTTTTGGGCCGGTGAATCAGTACCAGTTTCCCTGGACTCCGAAATTGGGTGGGGCACCGAACTGAGAAATGTGAGCCATGAAGGGGTTATGGTGGGGATACGGAATGGGGAAAGGGTTCATTGGCATCTGTGTATTGAAGAGGGAGGGAGGAGGTGCTCCATATCCATTCGTCTTGTGCATGGGGTTCCGGGAATGGATCAGAGGAGGGCGGCTCGTGCGGGGGATCTGCGGTCGCTCATTCGGATGGCCAGGACCACGATTGTTGGAGAAGACTGAATCGCGGCGACTTCTGGTCCTGTTCCGATAGGTGTCATCGTTAAGTTGAGGGCGGGTCTGGGTCTGATTGCGGGGGGCGGACGAGTGAGTGGGGGCTGAAGGAGGCTCAGGTCCATTCCTTCCACAACCCTTGCCAGGGATCTTTCGTCGGGCGTCGTCTCAATCCGCATAGGAAGGACGAATGTAAACATCTCTGAAGAAGGGATCGCGAGAGACGCGATTCGCATTCTTCACAAAGAGTTTCGTGTGTTTTCGGCTCGGAAGAACAACTTTGGTAAGTCGGGAATGGGGACTGTCGACATCTGCAGATGGCATTCTGTACACGGTAATGGGGAGACAGGGATAGCCCGTGAGTGCAGTGAGAGATATCACTCGGTTGTAGTCACGGCGGACTTGCGCTTCAGGGCTCAAGGAAGGGTCAGTAGGTAGACGGGCGATCACTACGCTCCGTTCGAGGTCAGACTCGTGGGTGGAGGGGAGGGAGGGGAGGGCGGATCATTGCGGGGAATGGCAGTACGAAGGGAAGAATCCATCTCTTCATCCTCATCAATGGTCACTACGCTAGACTCGGGAGGAGGGTCAGGACGGGTCTCCAACTCACGAATTCGCTCCTCGAGTCCGCGAGTGTATTCGGCTTGCTGCTCGAACTGGGTGTTGAGACGGAGACAGAAACGGAAGAGATCTTCGACTGTCGCCGAGACTGTGTACTGGGTCGCTTTCCGTTTCTTCGTAGATGGTCCGACGGGCGAGGGAGCGGACGTCATGTCTGAGAAAGAGGAGGGGCAGGCGGGGAAGGATCCGGTCGATGGGCTCACCGTTGAGGGTACCGAATCAAGGAGTATGCACAGTCGGTACGCTATTATCACAACTTTGTTTCAATTTTTTTACGAGGAATGGTCTTAAAGTCCTCTATAAGCATGTGACTGTATGGATTTTATGTTTATTTCGGATTCCCCACCCCTGAATTGACATATGTATACAGTTCGTTGGTCGTAACACGGGGATGTAAACATAGCTACTCAGTAGGGAGAATCTGGACTTGTCGTATTTTTTAGATGAAACAAGATTCTCTCACTATTATCCATTGAATATGGTTTTGCTGTGTAACTCGAAAACGGTCAACTTCAGCGTTAAGCATCCCTTAGTCATTGTTAGAGATCTACTCGAGAGCTCTCCAAAAGTGGTCTCAGTTCGCTCATTTGCATAAGTTAGATGTGAGATAGGCACCAAAACATTTTTCGTTCAAAAATTGCACCAAGTTCGGATTCTGCCTACTGAGTGGCTGTATGATACGCCTCGAGTTATGAGCAACGAACTACGTACATACCTCAATTTAGGGGTGGGGAATCCGAATCAAGCATAAAAATCGTACCTTTCTCAACATAAAAGGTACTTCATTAGCATATCGAGTCGACAAAAACAGTTTTTTAGGCATAACTTGTGAAGACTTAATTTTCGCCCTTACCGTAAACCAGAAACTTTGTAGATCAGAAAATTTCGCATTGATTGGAAAAAATCCGATCGCTGTAGGTCAAAAATTGACCGATATACGGTCTTCCAAAGCGGTAGGTCATAACTTCGTTCAACATGCAAATTTTGTGAAATGAAGTGGATAGACGTTCTCCCCGCCCTCACTTTGGTCAGTCTTTCTAGTTTCATCGAAATCCGTGACGCAAAATTTTTTTCTGTCGAAAAGGGTCTCGTTTTCCTGTATTTTTGCAGGAGATCCGTGTTATGATACCGCTCTCTCACCCGATGCAGATGTGGAATGGGGGCGATATCACGGGGAGATGCGGGGAGAGGAGGAGGAGAGACTGAAATCATCACCCCGCAGGACACTTAAAATTTCTCAGTTCATTGCACATAACGAGAAAAGCCTACTGCCAAAAATAGCCCAAAAAATATGCACTTTTAAGGGGGAAAAATTCATATCGAAATTGGGTTCAGCTGATGTAGCTCTCCCTGACTCTCCGTGCCCGTATCGTTTGAGGGGGGGGGGAGGGGCAACTCTGCGGTACTGTATTATGTCATCGCGAGTTAGAGGAGTCTACATGCTGTTCCCTTCTCTCGTGAGATCAATCGGTCTGCATAATATATGTTTCAAAAGTTTCGTTTTTGTTATTGGTGAGGGTGTGTGATTCGAGTTTCCTCTTCTCTACTCCTTCGTTTCCCTACGATATCTTCCCTTCTCGTTGATGAAAATTAGGAGATAAGAACACATAACGGTATCTGACCGAAATAGATGTCACATGGTAGGTCGTAACTATCATTCAGTATGGTCGACCACAAGATCTTGTCCACAAAGATATCACTTATTCAACCAAAGTGCTAGAACCTTTTCTCAATCGCATTGACTTTAATCTATGAATCTATTAGCCTATATTGAATTTATGAGAAACGGAGAATCGAAATTTTTTAGCTGTACCGGGTTTTGCCTAAGAATCGAGCAAGGGCCGGCATAGTACAAAAATCGTGATTGTCTCAAAATATGTATTGTGGGGTAGTTGAAGGCGCTGAAGAAGGTGGGCACATTCATTTTGTCCCCAGAGTTGCCGTTGGCTCCAGACGGCGTCACGTCGAAAGCGCATTTTTGCGTATATCTCATAATCGGAATGCACTAAATTTACGATCACGCCTGTCTACTTCATTTTTCATGAATTATTAAAATAATTTTTAAAAATTCAACTTTTCGTGGGTACAACTCCGAGCTTAGCAATTTACACCAATGTATGGTCGTGACGAGGGGATTCAGAATCTAAAATTTCATCAAAATTCTCGGTACGACTTTTAAGATTGGAGTGAAAACGTGGTGCGAAAATGGGTGAAAACGAGGCAATCGCAAGATCTCCCCCCGCAGAGGAGAGGAAGGGGCCGAGAGAGTGTGGAGGATGGAGAGAGCGGCGAGTGGTCGTAAATTGCCAGGGGGGGAAAGGAGCTTGCGATTGCCTCGTTTTCACCCATTTTCGCACCACCTTTTCGCTCCATTCTTAGAAGACGTACCGAGAATTTCGATGAAATTTTAGATTCTGAATCCCCTCGTCACGACGATACATTGGTGTATTAGGGTGTCCCATAAGTTCTCGGACTTTTTTTTCAATACATCTACTACATTAGCCATTGGAGTTAGGACTTAAAATATCAGGTTGGCATGAAAGTCTTTGTCACTTTTTCAAATCTTTATTTCTTGGAGAAATGAAAAGCATGAGTTCATTTATACTTGTCATCATTATTGACCATATGTGCCCAACGTACCTGCAATGTATGGATCCCCTCCCTTTAGAACCCGCCTGGGCATAATGCAAAGTATTGCTTGCGTTCAACCTCGAGACATATACGGGAATTGAAGGCCCTACCTCGAACGGCATGGGCCAGGTCTGCGAAAAGCCCGTAATCTTACGGGCCATGTCAGAAGAGTACGGGTGGTGAGGGAGAACCATCCATCGCTATCTAGCCAGTTCCTGATTGATTTGATTGGAGACCTGGAGACGGGGGTCATTTTGTTGAGTATACACTTTCTTGTCCTTCAGCCTTGAATGATCGACTTCCAGCTTCAAATGATGTAGGTGTGTGACGTACTTGACCTCGGTGATTGACATGCCCTCAGGTAGTAGCTCCGATAAGATTACGCCATCCACTCCCCATCACATTGACAGCGTTTTTTTTATTGGCTTGCAGATCAAGTTTTGGGACACCCCGTGAAGTCTCTCCTTCTCCAACCCGTTGGGTTCTCCTGTGGTTGTTATCGTAGAGGACCCACTTCTCATTCCCCGTTATGAGCCGTTCCATCCATCGATCCCCGCCTTGGGAAATGAGGAGAGTAATGGAATCATCGACTCGACGGTCACGGCTGGCTTGGCTCAGATCATGGGATATGTATCGACCGATAAATTTCCTCATTCCAAGAGATCTCAAGTCGTCTTTGACAGTGCTATGGTGGACTCTAAGTGCAATAGTCATTTCACGGGCACTTTGAAATGGGTATGTTTCCACAACTTCCTTCAACGTTTCCAAATCCAACTCCCCAGGTCTTCCAGGCCGATCCTGATCATTGAGGGTCAAGTCGTCTTCTTCGAAGCGATGGAACCAATTCCATATGCTGTTGTAGAGGGGGCACGTGTGCCATAAAGATAATTCAGTAGGGTATCTGAATCCTTCATCGTGAAGTCAGATATTGAAATGCAAATCAGAACATGACTGAAGTGGATGGCACTTGTGACATACAACGTTCCTCTACTTGCCCCTTTCTGATGGGAAGGGAATGGGAAGTTCTTTACGTTAAAGGCCCCTCACTGCTTGTTATTCACTAGGCACGAGGAAATGTCAAAGTCCATCTGCGACGAGCAGTGGGAAAACAAAACCAGTGACAAAGACTTTCATGCCAACCTAATACTTGCGCATAGTTAGTGGTAGAGGGTGTATTGTTACATAATGTCATTATCCGATACATGCATAGCATAGTGATGATACAATCTTTGAAAATGCTCATTTTTTGAGCACTTTGTTTTGCTTTTTTGCTACCTGTCCGCGAGATTCTAGGAGAGCCAGATGTGTGTGGTGTAATCAATATCTTGCTGTATATATACTAAAATTTAGTATTACTAATATATTAACATCGGTTGTACTGCCATTCCAGTAGTATGAAAATGGAAAAAATCGAAAATCAAGTTTACATCCACCTTCTTTTTTTTTCAGGTGTCGCTGTTGACAGATTTGCAAAGTATGAATAAATAGAGCGCGAATTTTGGCTGTTGTTCACGGGACTTTTATTGAACTGATTGTTGTGAATAGTATGATCTCACTCCTTTTATTGAATTGAAATTTCGCCAAAATTCACTTAGCTGTTGACTTTGCTTGCAAAGCCAGGATACGCCACCTTCCCACGGAAGGTGGATCTCGGGACTTTTATTGGCGCGGAGCGAATGATTTCTTTATGTTATTAGTGTTTTCAACTAAGTGCATTGAAAGCGTAGAGATGGGAAAGCATCGGCAAACCTAGGGTTCTTTTCTATGTCCTATCGTCAAAATTTCGCAAAATTGAATTATCCCCCCTTCATTCACCTCATTATGTATTGTAAATGAGGGCAAATATAAAGTAACTCAGGTCGGAAGCTTTCGACTCACTCTTCCGCCCTCTCCTCTACCAGAGGGTACAATAGTACAAAACAGAAAGTGCCCGTTCGACCCCAACAAACCATGCAGCCATGGGTAATTTAAGATGCTGATTTCGAAAATGGTACTAGTTTTACATTAATTTGAACTTTGTATTTCATAGTAGGCAGAGTATTGACAAATGAAGACGACTCGCCGTGTTTACAACCGTTGACCTGACCTGAGAGAGAGGCGCGGGGGAGGGAGAGAGGAGGAGGAGGCAGAGGGATAAATTCGCGCGGGAAAATGTTTGAAAGGCGTCAGCACCTACAGATGGAGACCAATCTTTTCGAAATTAGGCTCATTGGATTCGCCGTGTCAACATTAGTCTACAGTAGGTCGGTAGGAACTTGGATTTTCCATTGAGAGCTTGGATAGCCGAAAATGTGCCCGAACCGCCAGAGGGGTCAAAATTTCGAAATTTGAAGGCGATTTTCGCACCCTTCCAGTAGGATTTTCAAAATTCTGAAAAGTCTCTAGGCGGGCAACCGTATACGCTCTATCGAATGAGCTATAGCACGTCTCTCTACGATGCTCGCGACCAACATCGCAAAATCCGGAACGCCATGAAACCGACAAAAATCGGACTCAGCCTGAGGCACTTCCGGTTATGATAGAGATTTGAAATTTCGGATTTAGCATCCCCTAGGCTTCCACCGAGGATCCCCAAAAGCTGGATACTTGGATTTGAGTTTGAACGTATGTCGATACCCTACCCTCTCAGGAACCTTACCGGCTGTGGGAATCTCTCGTTTCCCGGCCAAAATTGTCCCGGCGCTTCGCGCCGGGGCTAACTTTTAGGGTTAGTTGTATATTTTCGAGCATATTTTAGACCTTTGCAAACCTTTTGTATCAAAAACAACTTTAAAAGTGATGATATTATTTTCTCAACCTCTTGAGGTTGTTTTTAGAACATAACCAGGCAATGCCTTTGAAGACACTTTGCAAAAAAACAAATTTCGTATCGATGAAGCAAAGCAAATCCAGATATCAGGAATGCGCCTGAAATTATTGAATACCTGTGTGTATTAATTAAAGGCTGTAATTGCATTTCAACTCACATCCATTAGCAAAATAATTCAAAAAATCATTTTTTTGGATTTTGCTATATTTTGTTCAAATATATGTAGCACTCTCCAAAAGAACCAGCTATGCTGGCCTAATGATTTATATTGAAAGTAGTATCACACACTTTCAAATAGTCTATGGTAGAATGTTGTTAGATTATATATCTAATTTAGAAAGCAAAATGTTCATAATGTCCGGAAACTTATGGGACACCCTAATAAATTGCTAAGCTCGGAGTTGTACCCACGAAAAGTTGGATTTTAAAAAATTATTTTAATAATTCATGAAAAATGAAGTAGACAGGCGTAATCAGCGTAAAATTCTGCCCTGGAAACATTACTCACGTAAATTTAGTGCATTCCAATTATCAGATATACGTAAAAATGCGTTTTCGACGTGACGCCGTCTGGAGCCAACGGAAACTCTGGGGACAAAATGAATGTGCCCACCGTCTTCAGCGCCTTCAACTACCCCTAAATACAGAGTTACGGAGAATTGAGATTTTTGAGCTCTGCCAGATCTCTCCGAATCTGCTCGATTCTTAGGCAAACGGCCTCATATGTACAATATCAGTTTTGGAATAATCTCGTGCCATTCCTTTCAACGCCTTCTCAAATACCATTTCGCTCATATTATTGGGGTGTCCGGAAAGTTCGTATAATGCTTCGGAAAAAAATCAGTTCGCGATCATATGCAGTGATTGCGCAATCTGTTTGTCAACAATGTATTGCGTCACTCTGACGTTAAGTGGGATGTGGGTTGGATCAGTCTCGTAGTTTTTACACTTGTTGAAGTGGTGAAGTATAGCCGATATTTTGATACAGTTGTGTTGAATTACTGTCGGAAATCGCTCCATCGTAGATCGGATCTTCGATGGACAGATTCCATAATAGACATGTGCGAGGAGTGAATCATGTATAATAACCCAGCGAAGAGACAACAGTGTTTCGACACCGATGCGAAGCACAAACCCGTTCCCTTGAAGAAAATGAGGAAATTCACTGATTCTTTATATCATTACTTGTTCCGATCTAATAAGAGATCCTTCCTACTGGAACCGCCATCAATGCCGACCTCTTCTCTGAACAACTGGAAGAAGTCGCGATCAGAGTCCCTCCCAGACTCCTGAACCAGGGCAAAATTCTTCTTCTGATGGACAATGCTCGCCCACATCGAGCGAAGATGACCCAGAAGAAAATGGACGAGCTGAAGATCGAGAGGATTCCCCATCCACCGTATTCCCCGGATCTCTCCCCATGCGACTACCACTGCTTCCGCTCTCTCTCTCTGACTTCTGCAAAGGAAAGAAGTTCAAGAATCGAGATGAAGTTGTGAGGGCTTTCGTGAACTGGGCGGTCTCGAAGAAAGCCGCATTCTAGAAGAGAGGAATCGAGACCCTGCCCAATCGCTGGAGGGAGGTAGTGAGAAAGAAGGGGGCATACATTGGTCACTGAGAATTGTAAAGCATTGAATAAAAAATAAAAACAAAAAATTATACGAACTTTCCGGACACCCCAATAGAAGCGTGTTACTATATATATAGAATAATTGATGAACAATCACATCATTCTTTTAAAGGAGGAGTAAATGCAAACGCGCGCCCGGTTGGAATACGCTTCACTTAGGGACGCACTCTCCTCAAGTCGCGTGCTATCTCGCCCCCTTCCCTGAGCTTTCCCTGATCTGGCTCCCAGCCAACTAGCTATAACTCTGTTCGGAATGGAGATATCAATGTGAAAATTTCGGAGCTTCTTATCGTTGTGGAACTCTAGGCCGTGTATATGATAAATGTACAAATTGAATCTTGAGTTTACTCCTCCTTTAATGGTTTGTGCGATCCAGGGAAAAATAAATGTTGTGGACCAGTTGTGGTAAAAAGTTCTGATCTAATTTGTGACCTGAGAACGCGCTTCTCAAAGGAAAATAAATTTCGGAGTTGAATCGATGATTTCCGCTTGGTTCTTCAATTAACTTCCATTTTTCTAATATGTTTAATTTACAATAAATACCTGATTTGTTTCCAGTATGAGAGATAATTAAGGAAGGATGGTCTTACATGATAATATTGTGGGCGTGGACAGGGAGATACGAAAGGGCGAAAACTGCTACGACAACTGCCAACATTCGAACTGCCTTCTTGCGGGATCCGATCTGCCGACGACCCAGTCTGAAGACGGCCCTCGTTGAGGTGGAGGAGGGGGGGGGAGGGGGGAATGGTTGAGAGGGGGCATACGCAAGATGGCCATCATTGAGAGTATTGATAGTGCTGTAGCATAGACAGGAGATAATGGTGAGTGGAAGGACGTAGAAGACGAGAGTTTGAATGAGTTGATATGGTTTCTCGATCTCCATTGACCACGAGACTCTACATTGAGTCCCCCACTGCAAATGTCCATTCATGATACATTTCGCAACATAGTCAGATTTTGCGTGTGTGTTCGTTACTGAAATCTGCACTAGGAATTCTCGATGCTTTAAAGTTGAAATTCTTTTAGATGGCCGCAGACTCGAGCAGAATGAAAAGAGCTTGTGGCATATTCAATTAAAATGAATATGACAACACCACTTCGTTTCCGTCACTTCTTATTCACTGATTAAGATACACATTCTTGGACTTGCTTCTCCATCGCACGCAGCAGAGGAGATGCAAAATAGGGGTCTCACATTCAGAACAGCTTCTAGACAAGCTACAGATCCATAAACACCGTCCAAATGATCGTGATCATGATTTCAGATGAGCTGAACATATGACAGCGATATCTCATCATTTGATCTCAGGGCACAAAAAGTCACTTTTCCCATTACCGTATTTTGGTCACTCACAAATTGCGGTCAAATTTAGGAAAATTCTGTTTTTGTGTAGGTATATTCAAAATGTATTGAAACTGATTCCCAACTTTTAGTGTTTGGGGGGGGGGGTAACTTTCCTGTCCGCGGCGATCGTTTTACCGATGATGAGATATGGTTGTCATATTTTATTGGTCTGTAGCTTGTCTAGAAGCTGTTCTGAATTTGCGACTCCTATTGTGCACCAACTCTGCTGCAAAGGTGCGATGGAGAAGCAGCTCCAAATTTATTTTCTGGTTAAACCTAACTAAAACAAAAAACTTCAACCTCAAAAAGTTTGACTTTACCGAAAAAAAAATGTGTAAGAAAAAATGAAGTGTTGTGCGATTGCGTAATCATTACGCAATAGGAGGCCGTTTGTCTAACAAGAATCGAGCACAGAAATAAATTCATTTCCCTGATTTTTCGGATTGTTGTTTTCAAGGGTGCTGATCACGATAGGCATACTCACTTCTCACAAGGAGCCTCCGTTCGTGCCACATGATGCGTCCAATTCAGGATTTCTCTAATATCGTTGCTCGAGAGATCGTTAAATTTAGGAGAAAACTATTTCTAAGGCAGAATCTGACGGTGAACGTGTCTGCATTTTTTATTTTATTGGAATATTTTTATAAAAGTTAAAATACTGTAAAAATACATCTTTACATAGAGTGAAGATAGAGCTTGGCACAGCATACTGATCTGACCGTGATGAGAGGATTCCAAATCTGTACTTTCAGCCAATTTTGCATCAACATTTTGAGAAGCATTAATAGAGTGGAACGTATTTTCGAGAAAAGCGCTCTTTGATGCTCTTCCCATTTGTCCCCCCCCCCCCCCCTCCCTACACTTCGCTCTCTCTATTTCTCGTGCTCTCTCACCTCAACCAGGTGGAAGACAGTGCTCGAGAGGGGAGAATCGCCTCTTTTACAGCAATAGTTATTCACTTTATTAATGTTTTCTCAAAATGTAGGTGCCGAAATTGGCTAAAAGTACAGATCCTCTCATCACGACGGTCAGATCAGTATGCTTTGTGAAGCTCTATCTTCACTCTCCGAAAAAATTGTAAATTTACAGTATTTTATCATTTTAAAATAATGCAAATCCTGACGCATCTGGCGTGAACGGAGAGAAATGAGTATGCCTATCGTCATCTGCACTTCTGAGAACCCCAAACCACAAAAATTAAGAAAATTGAAATTCTCTGCTGTACCAAACATCGTTGAATTTGTTCTATTTTTGGACAAACGGTATCATATTTCAGTCATCACATTCATAATTCTCCAATATAGAGTACTTTGCAAAAGTATGGAAATAATTTTTAACTCATCATTCAACGTGAACCTAGACTTATAGTTTGCAGCACTCAACAAGGGGTAAATCTCGTAGGAATATATTTGTTATGTGATTTATGAATATGAGCCCGTTAGCGAAAGAACCAGACAAAATCCGACTATAGCACCATAAAAAAAAAGAAACTCCGAAACTTTCTGCTTTGATGTTCTCGAGTATGGCGATGACGAAGGGCGCACTAATTTTGATCGTTGATCATCCGTTGATGCCAGATGACGTCACCCCTAAACCAGATATACGCTCATTTCTCAAGCCTCCATTCCCCTAAAATTAAGAGAATTTGTTTCCTGGGTCAATATTGTATGGCGAATGCGATTATGTATTTCATTTTCACGATTATTAAAAATAACCGAGAAATCATAACTTCTCGTAGAGCCAAGGATAATCGGCGAGAGTGACACCAATCTGACCGGGATGATGTGAAAAACATTTTGTGTTTTTAGATTTTCAAAAATCCATCTGGATAAGGATTTATGCAAAATAAAGGGAGTGCTCTTTTAGATAAATTCGAGGATTCTCTTCTGCTTGATCCCTTGATCTCTCCCTGCCTCCTCTGACTGTCAGCACTCTTTCCTCTTCCCATTGTCTCCACTGGACGAGGGGCAGAGGAGGGAAGAGGGGCCAACCCCAGGCAGACACTCGGGTAGATCAAGGGACCGAGGAGAAGAGAATCATCAGATTTAGATACAAGATAACTCACTTTATTTTGCATAAATCCTTATCCTAATAGATTTTTAAAAATCTAAAAAACAGTAAAGTTTTTCACATCATTCCGGTCAGATTGGTGTCACTCTCACCGATTACCCTTGCCTCTACGAGAAGTTATGATTTATCGGTTATTATTAATAATTTTGAAAAATGAAGTTGTATATAATCACATTCACGATAAAATATTGACCCCGGAAATCAATTCTCTTAATTTTAGGGGTGGCTTGAGAAATGAATACATATCTGGTTTAGATGTGACGTCATCTGGCATCAACGGTTAATCTACGATGAAAATAAATGTGCCCTTCGTCATCGTCATACTCGAGAACATCAAAACACAAAGTTTGAGAGAATCAGCATTTTTCGATGGTGCATACTTTGTCCCCCCTCTACTCCCTCTACTCCAACGCAAACGTGCTGATATACACCAAGAGATTACTGTGTTTTGTATGCATATTCCGAGAGTGTATTTTTAAAAATTTTAAAACCTAAACCGAATGTCGCTCTTATCTCTCCAACTGTGATTAGAGTAACTATGGATGATAATAATTTACTTGAGAATTTTTTTGGTGCTTATATATGCGTCTCACGATGAATTGAGAAAAAGGTAAAAGAGTCTTTCGAGAGCCGAAGAAACGGCTCCGAAACTGCTCTTGGGGCTGAAACTGCCAGAGGGTTCGGATGAGCCGCAGTCTCGGAGCCGTCGAGAGAGGGAAACGGATCACCCAAAGGCCGTTGTCGCTACCCTAGTGTGCTTCCAAAAAATGTCAGAATATCGCTTTTCCGACCCCTAAAATTTATTTGTGAGGATGTGTCTAACTTGTAAGAGACATGATTGAACTACGGGGCCTAAGTTTTGTAGGTACATCCAAGAAAGAACCACAATCTACCAAGTCGTATAGTGATCCGACTCGAAATGGAAAAAAATTCAAATCGCTAAGAATTCGTTCCAACTTCATTTCATAGATGAATTCTACCTAGTCGATCTCATTATTTGAAGGTAAATGTCTGCGAATGTTTTCAAAACGGATAGAAAATGTTCGCGAATAGATTATACAGCAAGAAATTTGAATTTTCGCAATGTATTGCCCATTGATTTTATGATGATGAAGAGTGAGTTCCAATTTTTTTGTAACTTTCGATTTGGAGCCGGATCAGACTTGGTAGATTGTTGCTCCATCTTGAATGAATACATACAAAATTTAGTCAACATTGCTCAACTATGGCCTAAGATACAATATTCAAACCTTTTTTGGAAGAGCACCAAAAAGTTCCTAGGTGAATTGTTATCCACCTTCCGGGGGAAGGTGGCGTATCGTGTCTATGCAAGCAAAGTCAACAGCGTTGGTGAGATTTCAAGGAGGGAGATCCTATTATTCAAAGCAATCAGTTCAATAAAGGTTACGGGATCCAAAGCCAAAATTAGCTCACTAATTCCTGAAATATCACGAGCTAATCTGAATATTCATGCATAGAAAAAGCAAGAAATAATTTTCCAATTCACAAACATTGCTTGTATGAAATAGTGATCTAATTTTTATTGAACTCATTGCTTTGTATAATGGGAACTCACTCCTTTCATTCAATAGAAATTTTGCCAAAATTCAGTGAGCGGTTGGCTTTGCTTGCAACGACATAAATTATGATGATAGCACCTTGAAAATAAAGAGAAAGGAATTTCGGCTCGGATCCAAGGGAACCCTATTAATCGAGTCATGCTTGTGATACATTTAATCGGTTTTCCGATAAAACGTAGATTCAGTTGAAGAGAAAGCTTATGATTACGTCGCCTCATTCGGAATTTTCCCAGTGTGTTAATATAAATTAACTCAGGCCGGAAGCTTTCAACTCCGTCCTCCTCCCTCTCCCCCCACAGAGGGTACAAAAGAAAGTGCTTGTTCGACCATGCCACCACGGGTAATTTAAAACGATGATTCCAAATATCTCACTTATTTTGCCGTAGCTTCAACTTTGTTTCTCATTTCCGAAGTTTGTTGACAACTTGAGATGACTCGTTTATGATTTTTGACACTGAGAGGGGGGCGTGGGGGAAGGAGAGAGGAGGAGGAGGTATCTAGAGGGACAAATTCGCGCTGGATATTTGAAAGGCGCTAGCACCTATAGATGGAGACCAATCTTTTCGAAATCGAGCTCATTGAATTCGCCGTATCAATATTAGTCTGCTGCAGGTAGGAACTTGCAATTTTTATTGAGAGCATGGATATCCGAAAATGTGGCGGAACTGCCAGAGGGAGCAAAATTAACTTTGTTGAGAATTTGCAGAAGGATCTTGTCCAACCATTGGCTACACCAAGATTCCAAGCAGATCTATCGAATGAGCTATAGCATGCCTCTCTACAATTAGAGACCACAAGCCACGCCCACTTTCAGGAATATTGGTCCGACAGTTCGAATTCTTAACCAAATCGGACGATCAAAAGTGATTTCGATAGCTCTTAAGATCCTTCACAAATGACCATTGGAGCATCATGATCAGACAGCTCTAATTAGGTCAGCATACGCTAATTAAGGCCATGTATAGACGTAAAATGGGTCATTATACTAGTGTCATTATACTGCTCCACTCGCAGTTTGTAGTTCGTATCTGTAAGAAACATCGTACAAAATTGGAAAACGGAAGGATGTTTTTCCGAACTGTCGGAACGTTTACCAGATTTTATAAAAAAATTGCAAAAAAAAAACACAAGAGGTAGACCTCTACCATCACACCAAATGGACAGTTGCTATCGCGAGATCAAAACTGAATGATGAGTGAACTTGATGACTTGTTCATTTTTCACATATTCCCGAGTGCAAGGTTTTCAGATAATAATTCTTTGCAGAGTTAAAATATAGTTCTAAATGACACAGCATGGTCTTATTCAGACCGAAAGGGTTGCATTGGGCACACAAAGTGCCTGGTACGACGATTTTGGCAGAACGCGTTGTGGTCTCTATCTACAATACTTACGAAGGAAAGTCGAAAAAACGAGTCAGCCTGAGGTACTTCCGGTAGAGCTAGATAATTGAAATTTCGATTTAGCATCCATGGTAAACCGGCCGAAGATCCCCAAATGCTGGATATTTGGATTTAAATTTGACCGTATGTCGATAGTATCGACTCGATACCCCCTCTCAGTAACCTTTCCGACCGTGGGAATTTCTCTAATCCTGGTCAAAACTAGCCTCATCGCTTCACGCCAGGGCTAATCATACAAGGTTGTACTCCAACCACAGATGGTATCAGATAAAACCGAGTTACGGTTAAGGTTTTAAAAAATAAATTCTAATACACTCTCGTGGTGGCGCAGTGGTGTGAGGCGCCACTCGCTATACCTGAGTTCGATCCCCCGCCGAGGCAGACCAAGCCCTCTCCGGGGTCGGTAAATTGGCAGTGACCCAGGTCGCGAAATGTATCGTTCCCTAGAAGCACCTTGGACAGCAGGGATACGTAGTCCAAACAGTAGTCGGCCTCACCGCACTACACCACCTAGCGTAATCGTCTATCGACGACTGTAAAATCGCTTGAAGTGGCTCAAAAAAAAAATACACTCGGAATATGCATACAGTACACAGTAATCTCTAGGTGTATATGAGGCCGTTTGCCTAAGAATCGATCAAGGGCCGGCATAGTACAAAAATCGTGATTGTCTCAAAATATGTATTATGGGGTAGTTGACGGCGCTGAAGACGGTGGGCACATTCATTTTGTCCCCAGAGTTGCCGTTGGCTCCAGACGGCGTCACGTCGAAAGCGCATTTTTGCGTATATCTCATAATCGGAATGCACTAAATTTACGATTACGCCTGTCTACTTCATTTTTCATGAATTATTAAAATAATTTTTAAAAATTCAACTTTTCGTGGGTACAACTCCGAGCTTAGCAATTTACACCAATGTATCGTCGTGACGAGGGGATTCAGAATCTAAAATTTCATCAAAATTCTCGGTACGACTGGAGTGAGATTGGAGTGAAAACGTGGTGCGAAAATGGGTGAAAACGAGGCAATTGCAAGCTCCTTTCTCCCCCTGGCAATTTACGACCACTCGCCGCTCTCTCCCTCCTCTACACTCTCTCGGCCCCTTCCTCTCCTCTGCCGGGGGAGATCTTGCGATTGCCTCGTTTTCACCCATTTTCGCACCACCTTTTCACTCCATTCTTAAAACACGTACCGAGAATTTTGATGAAATTTTAGATTCTGAATCCCCTCGTCACGACGATACATTGGTGTAAATTGCTAAGCTCGGAGTTGTACCCACGAAAAGTTGAATTTTTAAAAATTATTTTAATAATTCATGAAAAATGAAGTAGACAGGCGTGATCAGCATAAATTTCTGCCCCGGAAACATTACTCACGTAAATTTAGTGCATTCCGATTATCAGATATACGTAAAAATGCGTTTTCGACGTGACGCCGTCTGGAGCCAACGGCAACTCTGGGGACAAAATGAATGTGCCCACCGTCTTCAGCGCCTTCAACTACTCCTAAATACAGAGTTACGGAGAATTGAGATTTTTGAGCTCTGCCAGATCTCTCCGAATCTGCTCGATTATTAGGCAAACGGCCTCATATATTGATACACAACATAGCTATAATCCCGTGAGGTTTACCTCTTGAATGCTCCAAAAGTCTAGGTTGATGTTGACTTATTTGTTGTTGGCAAGCTCAAATAAATAAGTGATAATTATGACTCACAGTCGTTGTAAAATTAGGTCTATCGAATGTTGGAGATTCGATTTGTAGAGTGAAGGGTTCTGGTGTAGACAAAATCATTGCTAACAGCCATATCACTGAAAGGGGTAAGATGTGGATAAGATTGGTTGATACTTCTTCCATCTCTCGAGACGGGGCCTCCATTCTCAAAGCAATGTAGACTGCTAGGTCAGTACCAATTCAGTTTTTATACTTTTTAAAGGAGGAGTAAAGGCAAAATTCCATGTGTGAAGCTCTCATATGCACGGCCTAGATCTACCCAATGATAAGAAACTCGAAATTTTCACATTGATATCTTCATTCCGAACAGAGCTATCGGAAGTTGGCTGGGAGCCAAATCAGGAAAGCTCAGGCATCGAACGAGATAGCAAGCGACTTGAAGAGAGTTCTCTCTCTAATTGAAACATATTTCAACCGGGCGCGCGTTTGCCTTTATTCCTCCTTTAAACTACGGTGCCTCAGAGTGACCCGTCAAAGGAGGAGGGGGAGGGTGGCTGCAACGAGAGGCACATCAGGTCACCCGCAGTTGAGGCCAAGTTCCTAATCCATATTTTGCTGAATTTGGCGTGAGTGAGAGAGAGAGCACGGCTCAAAATGTCTATATTGAAATTCCACCTAACGAAAAAAATTGAGCGAAAATATTCATTGTAAATGGGGTATATGTATAAAGTGAGCCCCCAAAACAGGGTAGCCTGATGTTGCTCCTGCGGCGCCGTAGAGAGAGCGACTGAGTGGACAAACCTGGGATGACGACCTTCTTGTTTGCAATAGCGAGATCGAGAGGATCTGTCACTGCTTTCCATCGTTCGTACGAGATGAAAGTAAGGGTGAGAATACTCACGTAGACGCCCGTGTTCTGCAATCTCTCCCTTCCCACTCCCTTCCACCACTCATTTCATTCAAATTATTTACTTTCACTCCCGTTTTTTATATTATCATTCACTTTTCCTCCATTATGAGGGCAATTTCAGATGTTTCCTCTGCTCTAGTTTCTTTCTTTCTTTCTTTCAACTAGTGGTTAACCAGCATGCTTACTTTCTCTAAAGCGGTGGTCCCGGGTGCTAGAAACAGCAGCAATATATACTTACGAAAAATACAAATTTTTAAATCTTTTTTCAAATCACAAATTCCTCAAAATGCGCAAATGAAGGATAAAGTGCGAATTCGCAGCATCATCGACGTCTAGATTAGGGTTGGAGGGTTGGCTATTCGAGGGTTGCAACGTAGCATCACTCACGCTTTTCGTTGCAACCTTGCAGGGTTTCTCACTCGCTGAATAGTTCCAAATTACCAATAATCTAAATTTTAGGTATAGATCCTGTTTAGCACAAACCTCGCCCTAAAGCATCTAATTAGCATTTTACATAATTGCGTCATCACTATGTAAAGTCACAACTTTCGGCCGCCTGGGCTCAAATCGATCGAAATTCAATTGAAATTTCTAACGAAAAAAATTTCATTATTCATAGAAGTTACAACGGGAGATTTTATTGCATTTTCCCAAGTTAATGCTGATGATAATTATTTCTAGATAGTAATTAATTATTTTCTAAATTTTAAACATTTCAGTAAAATGGTTAAATTATTGAAAATGGATTTTTAAAATGTTCACATTTCGCTTAAATTTTTATAGCGAAATCGGTTTAAAATTGCCATAATATCTATCTTTTCTCTCGGCTTGTGAGATTTCAATGCTTTGCCATCCAAAGTGAGGGTGGCAGGAATTTTTGGAAATGAATGTCCCAGCTATGTTTTCTCGTGAAGAGTTTTTGATTGTATTGTAGATGGGCGGAATTGGGAGGGAGTCCCTCTGCTCCCTCTGAATCCCTCCCTTTCTCACTTGGACGAAGACGATTCCTTTGCAGGGAAGAACTCCGAACCAGAATGTCTTAGTGACATCAGTTAGAACAGTAGTAGGGAGACAAATGAGAAGAATGATGAGATCGGCCACCGCCAGATTTAATAATAAAATATTCATGCTCGTGCGCTAAAATTTTCGGTAGAATCAATTCAATTCTCAACTTTAATTAAGGGGGGCACGAGATACCTTGGAGAGAGAGAGGAAGAGAAGGGACGAAATGGGACAGGAAAGAAGAGGGATACTCACCATCCTTCGTGTAGAGGAAACTACTGCGATCACTAGAGAATTCCCAGCAACTCCGATGAACATTATGAAGGCGAAGAGCACTAGTCCGTATTTCTCAATGGGACGAGGAGACAGAAATTCAATGACGTAGTTCTCATAATCTGAACACTGCGTCTTAGTGTCTCCTGGTACAGAATCTGTGCGAATCGAATGAAAGTCTTTGAGGAGTTCATAAGAGATCATTCGATTCGAGAAGGAGCTCTTCTATAGAGAAACAGCATCAAACTGCATTATGATAGGTGGAAATGAAGAAAAGGGCTGACCTTCCAATGATTGTTCTGTCAAATTTTCCTCAATGAGAGGGAAATCACTGTCCATGAAGAGATGAATGAGGAGGATTGGGGAGGATTCGACCCTTCCCTCTCCTGCCCCCTCCCCCTTCCCTCCCCCCTCCGGCTCCACCCTTCTCACTCCTCCTCCACCATCCTCCCATAGTCCCCTCTACCCTTCCTAACCCAATAGACACACTAGATAGACAGAACAACTTGGACCTTCCCAAATATATCACTATATATTGCCGTCCTACTCTTCATTATTAACAATTATCTATTTGTATCTTAAATTTCACTTAAAGTCTCCCCATCTCTTTAAAATACTCCTATTTGTAGAAAAGGATAAATTTCTATTAAATGAATAGAATATCAAAAGTTAATGACCGATTTACCAAACTGAATGTCGAAGTGTTGAAAGTGAACGAGCCAGTCGGAAATTGTCGGAAGTTGAGTGAGAAGATTGCTTGGATGGGTTTCAATGGCCATCGACCGTAGTCCGATATTCAGATTGCCACTCTCTCAAATGTTGTCCGCTTTTTCTTTCCTTTTATTTCTTTCATTTGTTATTTCAGTCTAAATGCAGTAGATCATTTCTTTCACATTAAAAAACAAAGGATGCACATGCTATCTCATCTCCTCTTATTAGCAGCTAATTGCGAAATTGCATCAATTCGGGGTCAATCAAGAGAAGAAACGGGCTGAATCTACAGAATAACGAGAGCATCGGAGAGGAAGGAGTAAAGTATCACTGTGATAGAGAGTGTACCATGGTTATCATCCCCCTTCATTCTTCATTCACTCATTCATTGCAGGGCGTCCACTCTTCCTTCTGCTCAACGATCGAACAAAACAGAGATTGGCCATCGGATGACTTGAGAAACATTGAATGAGCTCAAGTGGAAATTAAAATGATTTCTCTCGTGTTCTTCCTCTTGCCATTTTTTTAAAAATAAGGATATCTTTACATCGGCATATTTCACTTATTTTTTCGAAAACTCTTGTTCACCCTTTTCATACTCCTTTAATACAAAACTTAATTCTGTCTTAGATGATCTCTTATTTGCACATTCATTACCTAATTAACCCCTGTCTGTCCCGTTGGAGAAGAGACGAAGAAGAAACGAATAGAGGCCCAAGTCTCTCCTCTTCCCATCTCTAACAAACTAGATACCACGGATATCACAAGAGGACTAACAGCAAATCTAGCCATCTTCAACTGACATAGTTTTGAGACAAACGTAAACAGAATAAATTTTCGAAATTCAGGTTTTCATATCTCAGTTAGGAACCGAGTTATGGTTGTTTTTAGGCATTCAAAGTTGACCCTGCCGCACAGGCAACGAGTGAGAGAGCACAATGAAGTGAGAGAGTGCCCTCTCATTCATTGCCCGCGTCGACTAGAGCAGTTTTCCTGTCAATCCTGCTTTAAATAACCACCGATATTCATTTCAGCCAGTTTTTATTATATTTGGCACGCTTTCACACCGGTGAAGGGGAAAGAGCGTGTGAAATATATTTAAAAAAATAGTCGCACCGGAATCAGTACAGTCATCAGGCAGAAAAGGTACGAAACAATGGACTGTTCGAGTCTTTCCCATTGTTCATCCGTTTTTAAACTTAAAAGTAGTATCAGTACGGACAAAACACTCATACAATACATAACTCAAAACAATTTCATCAAATGCTTTATTTCCGATTTAGGATGCAAAAATCCCACGCACGATTAGAGTAGGAATTGGCTGAGACAACTTAGTCGCCTGAGAGTTAATTGAAAGCAGAGAGAAATTCCTATTCACAAGTTCTTCTATTGCTCATCATCCTCTTCCCCTTCTTCTTCTCCTTCACCTTCCTCTTCCTCTTCTCCTTCCTCATCTTCTTCCCCTTCTTCCTCTACTTTCCCCTCGTTTCCAACTTTGGAATGATTCAAAACAGGTACAGAACCACTATTCTCTTCTTCATCCTCCTGTTCATCTTCGCCTTCCTCTCCCTCTTCCTCTTCCTCTTCCTCCCCTTCTTCTTCATCCTCTTCTTCATCCTCATCGTCTTCCTTTGCTTCTTGTCTTGTCTAAATTAACACCAGAATGTGAATAACCACTTGCAAGTTTTTATCTTTGATTTCAAATTTAACCTCAATTTTGGATCCTTTCAATTTGTAACTGTTCCTTTCGAAACGACATTTTGTAAGAAAAAAGAAAAAGCACCGCAGGAGAAACGCGACGCACTTCGCCTCAGGTCGTTCGAGATTGGGTTTGCAAAATGAAAGCAGGATGGGAGTATGCATCTCTACCTCTCTCACTACTCTCTGCTTTCTGTCGATACCCAGCTGTGCTCAATCTGGTATTTACTCAAATTGCTGTGGAGTTTTAGAAAATTGAGAATTTTGGGATGTGCCGGTACCACCCGAATCTCTTTTCGGGGAAATAAGGTTCATATAGCACGGGTCTTCTGTAAGAATGTAGGAAAATGAGCACCTTTTGCCACCAGAAAAAAGTCGTAGTCATGAATTTCGATGAAACTTGGTTACTATTGGGGTCCGAGGAAGGCCTATCCACTTGGTTTGACCAAATTTACTCATTATCGATTTTTAACAACCCCGTTGGGATACTGTAACTCGGTAAATTTTGATCGTACAGCGAACTTTCTTCTTTGATTTTACTCGTCTCAGCGAGTTCTACAAAAAGTTCATTATTGCCCCTTACCGAAAATGACGCCATCAGGTACTTTTTGCGGAATACATGTTTTCTGATCAACAATATCGATTTTTCTCGATTTGTTTGCTTATACCCCCCCCCGGATTACCCAGGCAAAATTAGGTGGGTCCATGCTGTTTTTGACAATTTTCCATATAACGTGCAGCGGTATAACGACTCACTAAGTAGGTTCCTGGACGTCCGGACGTTTTGGTCATATTTCAGCTTGAAATTATGCTACCGTGAAGTTAAAAAGGTGCAATCGATAGCTCTCGGCTAGAAGCACATTCAATGGACCAAAACGCTAAAACGACTAGTTTTCGAGTTATTTGGGAAACCCGTAGAATATCTAAATTATTCGTCGTGCATCGTGGAAGCTGCCTTTTTTGCGGATCTCCGCCACACCCCTCATAAACCTAAGAGAGTCTACATAAATGAATGTAGGCGAAAGATTGATTCGCTGACCTCTTCGCCCGCTTTCTTCTCATTCATCGCTTCCTGCAGTACACAAATTGCTCATTTTTGAAAGATCTCCTAGATATAAAACATGAGGATAACACTATGTATTCTCTCATTTTCTCCTTTATTTTGATGGAATAGAAATATGTACTGACGAGCACTGGAGTCAACTTGAGAAATTGTTCCAACTTGTCCTCTTCAACGGATTCCTCGAAGTCAAGATAGTTCTAGAATGAAGGAAAATGGAGTGTTTAGCACCGTAGACTCACTCCAACATAATTATCGTCAATGAAGAACTGTGGAGGAAGAATCGGACCCTTCGTTCGTGCATTTATAGCTTTCTCCTTCATGAAAGCTCGTTCTTCCTCAAACAAACCATTGAATGAAGAAACGATATATCAAGACACACCTCCATTCCTGGCTTCGTGATATCTATTGCTTTGAAGGGAATTCTCA
Organism: Pristionchus mayeri; assembly: GCA_036245805.1. NCBI lineage: Eukaryota > Metazoa > Nematoda > Chromadorea > Rhabditida > Neodiplogasteridae > Pristionchus > Pristionchus mayeri. The sequence goes on along the minus strand of BTRK01000005.1, from coordinate 23,048,114 downwards.
GTCCCTCGAGAATCATAACGGTTCTTTGTACTTGCTTGCGTATCTAATGCTAAAGTAAATAAAATTTCGCGTAAAATAAACTCACTTCTGTATTCGCAGTTATCGTTGTGATGTAGACTTTTATGTTGGGAGTGTCCATAGTGTTCCAGCTTATACCGGCTATAGTGATCTGAATATTCTGTTATGGAAAAAATATAAGCAAAGTAATAAAAATATAGTATATAAAGTCTTGGGAAGGACAAAGAAAATCCCAACGGCCATTGTAACAGATGTCGATATCGCACACAATTGCAAGTGTGACTCGACGAACGGAGCCGGCATACGGTGGTTCGTTGTGTCAATATAATTATGTCAATGTTAAAAAAATTTGTTTAGGAGCGTTTCGAAGCATATTTCAGAAATTATGATTAATCAAAATCATGATTTAAATCCTAAGTAATGCTGCGAAACGAGCTATTTATGTTTTTAGCTACGTTTAATATTATTTTATAATGTTCGCTCATTTCAGATCAGCAATATTTGAATGGTGAATACTATTCTATTCGAATGGATATAAAGATAGGGATCCTGGGAGTGTTAGTCCACCTCATACTCCTCTACTCCATATTTGACATCTATTACACTTCGCCTATCATAGAGTCTCTTTCTGCTCATGGGCCGACTTCCAATGATCCTCCTGCCAAAAGAGTTTTTCTCATATCTGCAGGTTCGTAAATATCTCCTAGTGCTCTTTTAAATTATATTTTTCTTTCAGACGGATTGCGGTACGACACAATAATGGAGAACAAGGAGTTGGCACCCTTTCTTCATTCCCTCATAGATACCAGAGAGGTACGAAGAAGCCCAAGGTTATATTTTTATAGAATTTAATTTGTTTAAGTTAATGTAACATTAATTAGGTTTGACTTACCATTATAATTATATCTTCAAACATTCAGCATATTGAGCGATGTATTGTCTATTTAGACGCAGTATTATGAACGTTGACTTTGTGACGGATGTAGTGAAATGTGTCGTTAATTAATTCTTTTGACTTGCAGGCTTCGTACGGAGTGAGCCATTCACATGTTCCCACGGAATCACGCCCCGGCCACATATCAATTGTTGCTGGATTCACAGAAGATGTAAGTGCTGTGACGAGAGGTTGGAAGGAGAATCCTGTCACTTTCGACACCCTATTCAATCGGTGAGTTCTCGGGACCGAGGGAGGGGTACATTTATGGTCGGATTCAACAATCTGCAGATCGATTGAAGCATTTCAATGGGGGAGTGAAGATATTACCCATTTGTTTTCTAATATTCGCCAAGTACGGACTGTGTACTTCCCCTCTCAATGGGAAGATTTCTCTTCTCTTGAAAACTACAAGCTGGACGAATGGGTATTCGACCAATGTGAGGTACGTGTCCTCTCATTCTACTCGAGGAGAACCTCACTCTTCGGCTCCATCACATATGCATGTAGAAATATGCACTAAGACAGCAAACGCGGAGACGGGGCATTACAATTCCTTTGCTCGTATTCTTCGAAAACTCGCTTTTCTAAACTTTCAAACTGCTCTCTGGGAACCGTATTTCATCGATAATCTAATGAGCGAGCATTAGGTTGTGAAATTTGTTTACAAGGCTGGCTGATGAGGATACCGTAGCATGGGGCGTCGACCAACGCTCAATGAACAACCTGAAAAGTAGTCATGTTATGTCTAGTAACTCTGCATTCGCAACTGAATATGAGAATACTCTCGAGCCCTTCTCCATATTTTTTCATTCCAGTGAGTAATCAGAGAGTGAGAGAGAGAGACCAAAAACACTCGCAAGTTTCACTTTCGAACAGCGGCGTTAGCGAGTAGCCGATCAAAACGAGTGGAATGACAATGGATCGACTAGTATCACTTGAGCTATGACTACTGAAGGAGTCGTGCGCATTATTGGAATATTGATGCATAAACCCCCTCTCGCCAGCCTTGGTCGATGTTTGTGTTGTAGAGTTCTCTTGTGAATCTGTCTCCATCGTCTATCGAGGGAACAGCCCGATTCTTCTTCCTCCATCTAGTGGCCATCGATACAAATGGACACGGACACAAGCCAGATTCACCCATCTATCGAGATAATTTAAGAATTGTCGATGGGAGAATGAAGAGACTGGTCAGCAAAGTGCAACAAGTAAGTACTTGTCATATAGATGAGGATAACGTAGCCCGCGATGTCGAATCAACACTCACTGAATAACCTGAAGAGTAGTCCCGCTATGACAAGTAACTTTTCTCCTAGGTATTCGGTGATAACAAGAGTGCGTTTCTCTTCACATCCGATCATGGAATGACTGAATGGGGATCCCATGGTGGAGGGTCTCCTCAGGAGGTACAATCCACTCTATCTCCATCATCTCCACTCTTTATCTCTTCTTTTTTAATTTGCCGAATCCATGAGTGTTAGACTATCTTCCACAATAGCTCATAGTTTCTTCTCCAATTTACCAGGTATTAATTAGTTGTATTTAGACGAATACTCCGTTCCTGGCATGGGGAAGTGGAGTGAATGGAGGAGTGAAGGAGACAATCGACCAAGTTGACTTATGTCCATTCATTGCTTCTCTTCTTGCCATCCCTTTTCCCACCAATAATCATGGAAGGATCCATCTCAATCTACTCAACACTTCTTCTAGATATCAATCGAGCGCAGTAATGGCTAATTTTCTGCAGGTATAACTTCCCTGTGGTCTTTCTTCTACCAGGGATGGATTACAGTTGAAAGAGATAATCTCGCATCAAATTTCTCACGTGGGGAAGAGATGGTGGCTGAGTTCTGAGGCAATAACGAGTACTGCCCTCAATTCACTTCTCCATCAGGCTAACCAACTCGCCCAAAGAGGGTACGTCCATTCAGCACCTTTATTTTACACATCATTCCCGTTTATCCTTATACGTTAAAGTTACCAGCCGAGGATGAAATTGACCCCCTATTATTAATATACCATCGATTCCCGAATAAGCTGTGAAATAATAGACAAAAAATGTGAAAAATCAAAAATAGCCCCAGGGGATGGACGGAAAGGAACAGGTTGAAGTTGCCTGATCCAGCGCTCTCTCACTTTTGCACACTATCTCATGTACGCGACGCGCGGGCAGCGCGTACAACCACGGGATCAGGATTTCGTCCTCGGCTGGTAACGTTAAGGTGGAGCGCAAAGTGTATCTACTAGAGAAATGCGTTTTTAGTCGAATAGTTCGATGTGCCTTTTTCGCATGTTTTTAAATTTTAATTAAATGTATATCCCTAAGCTTTAGGTATCATATAATTGTATCTAACGTCATATTTTAGACGTTTCTCGGCAGTCTCTTCACTCGTTTCATCCCAATTGCCCCTCCTCCAACGTTCGGTATTCCTGTATCACAGAGTGGATCGCCCTCTCCTCTCCATCCTCGTCTCTTTCTCCTTCTTCTCCTTCCTTCTCCTTCTCCTTCTTTCTTCTTCCCGTCCCTTCCCTATTCGACTCCTTCCTTCTCTTAAACTCTCCTTCTTGCTTCTCACCATTTCTTTGATATCCTCCTTCTTCTTCGTATCATCATCTCATATCATTTACCTGCTTCTCCCTATTTATCTCTTTTCCCTCATTCCCATGACACATCTCCAATCCCTCCCTCAGATGCTCTCGTTATCCTTCCTTCCTTCCCTCCTTCTCATTGTATTGCTCAATCTATCTTTCTATGATCGTCGTATATCGTCTTTCTTCGCTTTATATCTAGCAATTCTCCCTCTTTCATTCCATCATAATCGACATTTCTTCTCTAAATTCAGTAAATTATGGTATTTAGTATCTTTATCCCTCTCCCCCTTTCCCTTCCTCCCCCCCTGTGGAGTACTCTCTCTTCCACTCGCATCCTCAGTCCCACCACTCATTCTCTCCATTTGTATACGCAACATTCAATGTCTCTTTCCATCTCATTTTCATTCATTAATCAATCATATAATATCTCTTTCTCTTGTCACGTCATCTCTCATATTTCTTCATGCCTATATACCATCTCTTTCTCTTCTTCGTCTTCTTTCGTGGTTCTCCCTTCCTCTTCCTTACATCATTGTCTGTCGTACTCCCCCTCGATCTCCCTCTCGACTTCTCTCTCTATCAGTCGCTCTCTTCTTGCCATATTCACTTCTCTCTTCATCATACGAATCTCTATATCTTCTTCTTCTTCTCGTATTTCTTTCTCTCTTCACACTCCTCTCATCTTCACATACTTCATCTCTCTTCTTCCATCTTCCTCTTTCATCTTCAATCGCTCATTCTCCCTCTCTCTTTCCTCTCCCTCATCTCCTTACCTTTCTCACTCTATTCTCAACAGGAAATCTCGCCTCTCTTTCTTCTTTTTCCCCTTCTTCACTTTCTCGATTCATCTCAGTCTTCTCTCCATTCACAATGGCCTCTCTTCTAATTATTAAGCTACTTTCCCCTATTCTTCTCATCTTCGTTCATTTGCGTTCGACTCTGTCTTCTTCGCCTTCACTCATTTCATCGACACTTTTGTATTCGGATCTTCTGTCTCTACTCTTCTTTTATCAACTGCGTGACTCTGGTTCATGGCTGGACATTGGACTGAGTATCGCTCATTTTGTAATTTCCATGGTTTCTTCTCTTGCATTTTACCTTCTTTTCCAATTGTCCGATTTTTTGTTATCGTATTCTTTTTGCTCAACTTCAAAGCACATTTCGAATGCTTAAAAAATAAAAATTCAAGTAGCATTTACTTTATTTAAATAGATAAAAACATATGTATACATTGCGTGCTAAAGTGGACAATAAGAAGATATGGAGAGGCTGAGAAATATACAAGCTTAAATTAGCCAAGTGAATGAAGAATGATCAAGTACAGGTTGCCACTAAGAAAGTCAGAGAACGATTTCAAAATGAATTTCTGCTGGTGAATACTCGGACGATGGGACCTTTCCCGAATCGGGAAACGATCTGAAATTACGGAATTTTTTTTTATTTCACGACTTTGACACATATTTTCATTGTTCACGGTACTTGCATGATTGCTGCAATTTAATATCCGGAACTGAATGCCGTTTCTTGCTTATGTAAGTGTGCTATTTTAAAATGTTAATAAAAATATTTGGCAACATACTTATGCTTATAAGAAGCTCTGGTGATACCTGGGAATGCCACTGAAGGAGTGGTCCATCCGGATCCATCTCGAATGCCCGATAGACCAGTTTAATGAGTAGATCTGCTTCTTTCTCACTCAGCCCACTCACTGCATTCTCAATCTCGTTCACTCGGAACGATTTGAGCACCTTCCAAGTTATCAGAGTTGTCCGGTCCTGTGAAGATGATGCATTAATAAATGAGAACAGAAACAAAAAATAACAGAGAATTAAATAGTAGTGTGGACGTTCTCTTAAAGGATGTGAACATAGTTTGTGAGGGCTTCGAAGTTATCACTATTAAATAGACAATCCACCTTCCGTGGGAAAGTGGCGTATCCTGTCTTTGCAAGCGAAGTCAACAGCTGCGTGAATTTTGGCAAAGTCAATTTCATTAAAGGAGTGAGATCCTATTTCACAAAACAATCAGTTCAGTAAAAGTCCCGGAATCAACAGCCAGAATTCGCTCTCTTCTAAAATCTCACGAAGAAATCTGAATATTAACGCATAAAAAATTGATCTGAATTATTTTTTATTAGTTTATATGAGGCCGTTTGCCTAAGAATCGATCAGATCCGGCAGGTTCCGGGACAGCAAAAAATTCTCGATTTCCTGTAACAATGTGATCTGGGGTAATTGAAGGTGCTGAAAACGGTGGGCACATTCATTTTGCTCCCAGAGTCACCGTTGGCTCCAGACGTCGTCACGTCGAAAACAGGTTTTCGCGTATATCGCATATGCGGAAAGTGCAAAAATTACGTGAATAAGTTTTCCGGAGTAGAATTGCATGCTTATTACGCCTATCCACTTTATTTTTCTCGAATTATTAAAATAATTTTTAAAAATTCACATTTTCGGAGACTTAATGTCGGGACGAGTGAGTTACATGGTTGGAACCGCCGTGACGAGTAGATATAGAATCTCGAATTTCACCGATTTTCTCCCTGCGGTTTTCGAAATTGAAGAGAAATTGTGCGACGAAATAGAGCGAAATCGGCGCTAATCTCTCGTCCCCTCTGCGCTCTCTCGCACAACCACACTCTCTCGCCCTTTCCTCCCTAGGGAAGAGGAAGAGAGTGGAGAGCCGACTCATTTACCACCGTTCTCCGATCACAATTTCACTTCAATTTCGAAAACCGCAGGGAGAAAATCGATGAAATTCGAGATTCTGAATCTACTCGTCACGGCGGTCCCAACCATGTAGCTCATTCGTCTCGATATTGAGTCTCCGAAAAGTTGAATTTTTAAAAATAATTTTAGTTATTCGTGAAAAATAAAGTGGATAGGCGTAGTCAGCATGAAATTCTACCCTGGAAACCTTATTCACTTAATTTTGGCACTTTCCGGAAGGGCGATATACACGAAAAACTGTTTGCGACGTGACGACGTCTGGAGCCAACGGCGACTCTGTGAGCAAAATGAATGTGCCCAGCATTTTCAGCACCTTCGATTACCCCAAAACGCATTGTTACGTAAAATCGATATATTTTTGCTGTACCGACCCTTGCTCGATTCTTAGGCGAACGGCCTCATATTATATCACAGGTATCATGAGTCAGTGGAGGAAAAAACTAACACACAGGAACAATTTTCAACTTTTATTATTTGTTTGGCTTCATATCATGGTAGGAACATACACTAGAGGCAACATCTCGAAAAATCTAGGTCATAGGTTCCAGAGCCGGCATTTAGGAATCTTCCGGTTTTCCGGCTCTACTGTATTTCGGCTCCCAGATGAGCTACGAAGATGGCAGTGGGCTCAACATGAGCGGAAAAATATATTAAGAAAGTTTTCTGTTTTGACCTAAGCGATTGGACAAAATTTGGAAAAGATATGATTTGAAAACCATCTTTTAGAAAGGAATAAAATCTACATCAATTTTGTGAGATACCGTTCCCTGAAATTTTATTGCAGAGTATACAAGCTGAAGTGCACAGGTACAAAATAAAATTAAAAATTTGAAAATCGAAGAGGGTCGTTTTTTGGAATATCGGTCCAAATATCCGACCGTGTGAATGTCGATGTGAAAATTGTTCATTCCTGAACAGATATAGATGAAATCGAAATGAATAATGTAGATTAAGTTTTTCATACACAATAAAGTAAGATGACGCTGTGAAACACTAAGTTTCATTCATTCTAAAAAATCGATTTTTTACAACTCGATTTTGGCTAAATTTGGAAGCTGAAAACTTAACTATTTTAGATCCAGTCCATTGAAAACCAACTAAAATATAAAGTAGTGACTACCACGAATAAGAACATGTGTAAGTTAGGGTCTACAGATATGCGGAGCTCTTGCCATATTCACTCGAATGTGCTAAATCCCCCACGCACCTCCACTGACTCGTGATACCTATGATATATTTATATTATATAATTGTAATAAATTTTCAAAAAATATGCGAATTTTGGCTGTTGATCCCGGGAATTTTATTGAACTGACTATTTGTGAAATAGGATCTCACTCTTTTCACTGAATTGAGATTTTGCCAAAATTCACACAGCTGCTGACTTTGCTTGCAAAGACAGAATACGCCACCATCCCCAGGAAGGTGGACCTCAGGACTTTTATTGGAGCGGAGTGATTAATTGTTTTGTGATTAGCGTTTTCTACCGACTTCCATGAAAGGACAGAGCGAATGATTTCGGCTCGGGCTCAAGGGAACCGCATTATTCGAGTGATGTTTGCGATGCTTGTAGTCGTTAGCGGATAGAACTGAGCTTTAATTTAGCAGAATGCAAATGGTAACATCTTCTCATTCGGTATTTTTCCTATCGGCTAATTCAAAGTAACTCAGGTTGGAAGCTTACTACTCACTCCTCATCCCTCACCACTCCCAGACGGTGCAAAACTGAAATTGCTCGTTCGACAAAAGGGGTGTGAGAGAGTATGCAAACAAGGGGGGGGGGTGCGGCTGGCGACCCCCCGGGCCGTCACATTTCCGTCACCCTGACGAACCTCTACAGCGACCCCCCGAGATCCCGGCCTTGCGACCCCCCGGCCGAAGTCATATTTGAAGCCCACCACTGGTGAATAAGCCCATTTATGAGAGACTATCTGAGTGAATGAACATTTTTGTGTAGAAGCTTGGCACTAGGCCAAAAATCGAAATAATCCTTAACGTAGATACATGTAGTACTCGGTGAGCATATCTCAGGTGTGGCTTATTTAGTGTTCTAGATCACGCATTGAGAAGTGCGCCGCACTTTAGTCCCAAAACGCCAATTTTCGAACTTTGCTATTTCGCTAACGATCCGAACGGTTAATATCTTTAAAAATGCGGAATATTCAAGTGATCACACCTGCCAAGTTTCATAACAATTGGATAAAAACTCTTGATGATACAACGAAATATCGCTATATTTTGGGTTTTATCGAATTGTTTAGCTTACTGGTGGGAGAACATACCATATTTTCTTTCCTTGTATTTGTAGCTCTGGATACTAACTATCTATTAAAGCAAAACAATACAGAACAGAATACAGAATATTTATCAGGAGTCGCAAAGTTGCGCTGATCAGGCTTTAGGTGGTCCATTCTTCATCAGTTAAGCTCCACCATTTCCTGCCCTTCCCTCTTGCTATCTCGTTTCTCCATCTCTCCCGAGGTCTTCCCTGTCCTCTGCTGTTAGCTCTGGTGTAAGGGATCCATGTTGTTAACCTCCTTGTCCACCGTTCGTCCATTCTTCGGATCTTATTTGCCCAGTTCATCTTTCGTCTAGTTGCTTCCTCTACCCAGTCAACGACTCCTGTTTCCATTCGCACTCGTTCGTTACTCCATCGATCCATCCATGTTACTCCAATCATGCGCCTCTCCATTTTTCTCTGCGCAACTCGCAGCACTTGTTTGTCTGACTCTCTCATTGTCCAAGCTTCGCAGCCATAAAGCACGGTCGACATGAGACAAGCGTTGAAGGCGCGTTTCCTTATCTCTCTGTTGACAGTCGCGTGTTTGAGTAAATGGCCAATGTTTCTCCAAGCGAGCCAAGCACACTGGATCCGGCGTTTGACTTCAATTGAGGGGTCCAAAGGGAGGGAGATCCAACTTCCTAGATATTTTGCACCATCTTTGTACTCAAAGATTCCTCCATCGACTTCGATCTGTTCTCTATTTGTTGCACTCGAAGTCAGCAAGATGGATTTTCGTGGGTGAACTTCGAGTCCAACTCTTCCAGCCGCATGAATAACTTTTGTCAACATTCTCCTCAGTTCAACTCTGTTTTTCGCTACAATAATGACATCGTCTGCGTATGATAAGGTGGTCAGCTGCAGACGCAGTTGAAAAGTTTCGGAGATATTGTGTCGCCCTGTTTCACTCCTCTCTTCACTCTCACTTCGACCGCACGTTCGTTTACTTGAATTCGGGTATTTGTTCCTTCATAGAATCTTCGAAGCACATCGATCAAACGTGAATGGATTCCTTGAATTTGGAGAGCTTGCCAAACGGCTGGCCATTCAACGCTATCAAACGCTTTCTTGAAATCTATCAGTGCCAGGTGAAAGGGTATTTTGTACTCGGTGGTTCTCTCGATAAGTTGATTGATGGAGTGAATGTGATCAACAGTCGAGTATCCAGGTCTGAACCCTGCTTGGCTGGTATCTTCTACCTGTTCTAGCAGTGGGAGGATTCGATTGAGAATAGCTTTTGTCGCGACTTTGCATATAACACTCAGTAGGCTGATCGGACGATAGTTGCTGATATCTGATGAGTCTCCGCCTTTGTGCAACAGGGTTACTCTCGAAGTCAGGAATTTCGGAGGAATTTCTTCTCCTGAGAGAATCCCATTGAGCATCCGCGTGATCAATGGAGTAACTGCGGCTTCAGACAGAATGAGCATGTCAGGCTTCACTTTATCATCACCAGCAGCGTGCCCGATTCGGAGACTTTGTATCGCATACGAGATTTCTTCTCTCAAGAAAGGCAGGATAGGCTCTGTTGACGGCGTGATAGCGAATGGAAGAGGCACTTTTGGAGTATATAGACTCTCGAAGAATTGTGTGACCGTACGTTCAGTGTATTCTTGAGAAGCTGTGCCTGTATTTGGGTCTTTGAAGAACATTCGTTTCCTTGTTAGTTCATTCTCTTTCGTCAATCTTACAATACTCCTCCCACTTCTGATCGCCTCTAACAATTGCGTTTCTTTTCTACTCCGAATGTCCTCTATTAACATTGCCCTGGCAGCTTTACAACATTGTACGTATTCCACTGCTAATTTTGGATCGCCTTTCAATAAGTGCCGCTTTTCCAGTAAACTTCGTGTGCCTTTTGATATCTTGTGTCGATTTGTTTTCTCTTTCCAGCAATCAATTGATGTAGTCTCCGTGAGTGCTATAATTGAATTGTAAGCTGCAGCCGCGTCTTGAGGTTCGCATATTTCCAGATCGCTCAGGATATGTGCATTCCTTCTGTATGCTTCCCTATCGAATTCCCATTTCTTCTTTCTGTCTTTCTGCCACCTCCGCATCCCTCCGAGATCCAATTGAATCCGTATCATTCGATGGTCGCTATCAAATTCGAACTTGTTGACAATTTGGCAGTTTGGGACAGGAGCTGATTGTGGTCCTAGTATAAAGTCTATTTGATGTTTGGTTGATCCGTTCGGACTGCGCCAGGTCCACCTTCTCGCCTTTCTCGATTTGAACCACGAGTTCCAAACTTTCATTCGATTCCGTATACATAATTCGACAATTCTCCTTCCTCTATCATTCATCTCTGCGTACGTGTAGTGTCCGACGATCATCTCCACTCCTGCTTCTCTCTTGACACGAGCGTTGAGGTCACCGATGATGAAAGGACGGAATCCTTGCGGGCACGCTCTTATTGAGTTTTCTACTTGGTCGATGATCTGGTCGTATTGCTCATCAGTAGAAGCGGAAGTGGGGGCATAAACGACGACAAGATACAGTTTCAGTGTGGGCAGAGTGAGCAGCGCCACCCTGTCACTTACACCTGTAAACTTGATCGAACTAGCCAGTCTATCTCTGACCACGAAAGCGACACCTTTATGAGACTGGGTGCCACCACTATGGTACAGAGTTGAAGAAGAGAGGGGTAAGCATACCGTCCCTTCGCCCACGATTCTTGCAAAACAATAAACATCAAAAAAGCAAAACAATAAACATCAAAAAATAACTTTTAGAGAAAACAGCAAACAACGGCCTCACGGCATTTTACGGTCCGAATTGCCGGTTGACGAAACGACTTACAGACCCCCAAACGCACCATCCGATATTTGTCCGCACCACCGAGGGAATAATTAAAAATTTGAATGTTACCGTATCCATTAACATTGCACAAGGAATGTCGGCATAGGACCAAAAACCAATCAATATTTTCAATCGATATCAGGATTTCTGCTCTAACTTTTTTTCCGGCTCCGGTCTTGTGTGTGGCGGCCAGGTGCGCGCACCAGGCCGCAACTTGGCGGTGGAGTAGTGGGCGGAGTCTTGGTTTTGTGTGTACGCAAAATGCCGTGGGCCTTCAACTTGAAATAAAGTCAGTTTGTAATAGGCATTGGCCTACCGTAACCCAAAACAGGGGCAGGTGTTCTAAAGTTATCCTACACGGAGTACTCGAAGAGGTAACTCTGCCAGTATCAATAAAATGTCGATATGCATCCGTGCGCGTGAGAGCGCTGATGTTGAAAAGCTACCGTAATATCTCGGTATTGTGTTATATCAGCGCTCTCGCGCGCGCGGATGCGTAACGACGTTTTATTGATACTGGCAGAGTAACCTCATCGAGTACTCCGTGTAGGATAACTTTAGAACATCTGCCCTCCAGTTCTGTTTTGGGTTACGGTAGGTCAATGCCTATTACAAACTGACTTTATTTCAAGTTGCCGGCCGTTGTTTGCTGTTTTCTCTAAAAGTTATTTTTTGATTTTAATTGATTTTAATTGCTTTAATAGATAGTTATGATCCAGAGCTTCAAATACAAGGAAATAAAATATGGTATGTCCTCCCACCAGTAACCTAAACAATTCGATAAAACCCAAACTATATCGATTTTTCGTTGGTATCATCAAGAGTTTTTTATCCAATTGTTATGAAACTTGGCAGGTGTGATCACTTGATTATTCCGCATTTTTAAAGATATTAACCGTTCGGATCGATAGCGAAATGGCAAAGTTCGAAAATTGACGTTTTCGGACTAAAGTGCGGATCACTTCTCAATGCGTGATCTAGAATACTAAATAAGCCCACATCTGAGCTATACTCACCGATTACTACATATATGCACATTTAGGAGGATTTCGAATTTGGCCTAGTGCCAAGCATATGTTCAATTTCCCAGATAGTCTCTCTTATACAGCATCGAAATTCGAAAGATATCGTAGTTATAATTGCACTAACACATACAGGCAATATCACTAAATGAATTTTCATGTTGGCTTTGAATTTCATTTTTTCTCTACTAATTTCGAATACATTTATTTTAAGTTGTTTTGAGATAAAATAATTCATTAAATATTTTTAATTGCTTAGAGATTTAAAAATCCGCTTTTGAAACTGCCAACGGTCGGTGCAATCTGAACATTACGAACATGCCTGGTTCACTCACTGCTGGTGTTAGACATGCCTATGACGAGCGGCATTGGTGACACGAAAGTAACAGAGAAAGAATTACTATTATTTATAAGCAATAGGATATTAAAATAGAAATAAGCACTGATTTGGTTGATTAGGAAAAAAAGTTGAAATTTTGACAGTTACTTTCTTCTTTTTCCGTGGTTCCAATCTGATGAGATTAACCGAGAGCATCAATTCCAACTAGTAGTTTCTTCCGAAAAGCTTAAATAAATATAATAAAATCCATGGGCATTTTGATCGACAATATACCGTATGTAAAAGTAATTTTAACAGTGCGGGCACGGCAATTTTTTTCTCGATATCCCGTTGAAAGTCATGGTCCCTTTTTTGATCAAAAAATGGTGCGGCACGCGCAGTCATTTCTATGCTTAACGACACGGTTTACATCCCTTATTTACGGTTCTGTATTTCACGGCTATAAATGTAGTGATGTGCTTCGTTCGTAAACATCGCCCGTTCACACAAATCAATGATAATACGAAAACCGTATAGCACTAATACAATATTTTTGACAGAAACGGTAGAAAAGCTACACTCTCAGGCGAAAAAGTACAGTACCACAGGAACCATCATGGGCTGTGCAATTGAATTTTACAGTACACCTTCCGAACAGGAGTGCCCATTTTTTAACTGGTATGTCGATGAAACAATTGCCGTGTGCGGGTCATTTCCCTGAGACGGTAAATGAGCACACTAAACAAAGGAAGTTCAGCTTTTGGAATTTTGCCAAGATTCATTGCCGACCATTTCATGAGGCGAGATTTTTCTTCGTGGCTGAAACGCCGTGATATGAGGCCGTTTGCCTAAGAATCGAGCAAGTCTCATCACAGGCCAAAAAACCCCAATTCTCTCGTTTCAATAATTCGAACCCGTGAGCGAAATTGGCTGCAAACACAGATTCTGAATCCTCTCGTCAAGCCGGTTATATTGATGTATGTCATACATCTTACTTTTGTCATTGCGAAAAGTTGAATTTTTAAAAATAATTTTAATAATTCGTGAAAAATGAACTAGATGGGCGTGATTACCATCAAATTCTACCCCGGGAACCTTAGTCGCGTGAAATTAGCACCGTCGAGAAGTCAGATATTTGTAAAAACGTGATTTCAACGTGACGCCTTCTGGAGCCAACGAAGGCTCAAGGAGGAAAATGAGTTTCCCTATCGTTTTCAGCGCCCTCGATTACCCCAAATCACGAAGTTAGAGAAAATTGAGATTTTTGGCCTGTGCCGAAAGCACTCAGATCTGCTCGATTCTTAGGCAAACGGTCTCATATCAAGATGTAAAATTATTGAGGCTCCATCAAAAATTGCATGTGTATTATATTTTAAATTGTGCATGAAATTTTTAATTAACCATACTATGGTTGCCTCTACCTCACCTTGAGTTCCTGCGAGATCTTCGTTCCGACAGGAGTGTTCTGCAGCACAGAATGAAGCGCCTCCCCATTTCGATTTCCTTGCAGCAGATTTTCTATCGTCTTCTCATCCACTCCACTCTTAAACAGACTTACAAGTATATATAACAACAAAGGTCCACTTTCTCGTCTTATCTGAAATCGGGGGAAGAATGAGACACGATACCAGATTGTAATTGTCTTCTCCCTCCTCAAATTTGTCTTCCTCCAGTGCATCCACATCCAGTCGGCGATAAGCTGTCCGACTCCACGTTCTTCGCCATCTCTCAACACTAAAATGATCACCCTTTCTTTACATACCACAGGGCGATGAATCAGATGTGATGTGTGTGCGAGTGCGCTTTTGGAACCGCCTTTTCACATCTCTCTCTCATTGTGTAACCACTATTGCTTGCAATCTGGAAAGAGATCGTTACTTTTCATATTATCTAACTACCGACAATATGCATATAAGTAAATATATTTTGTGTTATTGCCAGGCTATATGTATGTATGCATATTTGATTCTCAATTTTAGTTTAACGAACAGCCTTGCCGATTTATGAAAGATGTTCATTTTCTATACAGCTAAAGCTAGATCTAGGATTGTTGAAGTTCAAACCATTTCAATTGTAGTACACTTTGAGCCAAATGATTTTTCGGGATGAGATCACATCATTCGCAATGTCATGCCTCCCCGGAGAGTCAATTTATGCTAAAACTGCCTAATATTACTCACTCGTGTTTCGAAAAAACAGTATTATGCCATTAATGACATTTTTTTTAGATTCGTCTACGTTTTGATACACATTCCGTCATGGAAATAAATGGATGATCACAATGCCGACGAAACGACTTTTCTCACACGACACACGACGGTGATCCACTTTTATGAGTGCATATTGTTGCAATTCTACAGGTTCGACGATACGGAACAACGCTTAAATCGTCAAATTCCTCACCGGTTCAATACAGCATATACAATGTCCAGCCTTCGGAGACACTGCAAGGAATTGCCCTTAAGCACGACACGACGGTAGATACGAAAAATCAAATCTTAGATACTTGGTACATAATAGCAAGGAGAATCAATATATTTGATTTTTTTTTCTAATAGTAATTTATTTTATTTCAGGTGGCCGAGCTCAAGAGAATAAATAAATTATGGAATGATTCAATAATTTTGAAAAGTTATATTAAAGTTCCCGTAAAGGAAAGCGCTTCGCTGAAAGATGAGGCCTGCATTACAACCGTCCCACACGATTCGCAACCAGAAAGCGTCAAAGATATTCTTTCTAGAATTGATGGAGTTATCAAGAGCTCTGCAATTTCTGTGAAACGAATGGAAAAAGACTCTTCGTTTATAAACACAAATAGCTCATCATCATTCAATTTCCCCACCTCAACCAATTCAACATCCAGCTTTGTTTCTAGTGTAACAAGTAACAGTTGTTCATATCAAAATATATGTTCTTAATTATAATAAACCATCATCCCAGTAATAAGCTATTCCTGGGTACATAAGCAAGTGTAATGCTACAGTTTCGCAAATCACGTTGCAACATTGGAACACCTAGTAGTGAGAAAACACCATTCTATCACCACCAGGAAAGCAATACTGCAGATGCCTGGAATGGGATTCCTATAGGGGTGCCGGGAATACACCTCTGTAGGTGCCCCGAGTCCAACCTTGAGTCTATATCCCTAAGCATGTCTCTAAATGTTGTTAGCATGCCTACGCTACGTCTACAAGCATTCTAACCCCGGTACCCCTCTAGGAGCGAACCCCATTTCAGACTTCTGCAGTAATGCGGCGAGCTCGATATCCACCGCCCAATTTTTCGGGTCATATCGAC
>BTRK01000005.1:22976687-23031623 GCA_036245805.1 Pristionchus mayeri | reverse complement strand
GTGAGACAAATATCCATGAAAAGCAGCTTAATGCACTTTTGAGGTTTAGACCTAGATGAAGTCGTGATTTCAGCGAAGGCATACCAATAGGATTGTGAAATTTATTTCATCGTGTAGAGAATTAAAAAATACCCCTGGGAACGAATTTTCGTGTTCCTAGCACACATATCAATCGAGAACGACGTGAAAAAACAACAAAAATGGTGGTTCGAGCGAGACCCATATCGCACCAAAGATGGTTAAAGACGCAAAATGGAGTTGACCATCGTCATCAGAATGCAAAACTACCCCAGAAACCAAGTTTTCGAAAAATCACTGCTCCTGCGTTTGTCCGAGTCTTATGAGTACGGCGTCATATATTCCTATCCACATAGACTTAAATGTGGGTGAGATAGCACAATTATAGCATATGTCTGGATCGCCTTTTGCTCACCTCTTGCACGGGAAAATGGTGTTTGATGAAATTGGAAAATTTCAAAAAAATTTCAAAAAATTTCAATCACCTCGTTTTCAAGGAACACGTTTCCTTACATAGTCTTACATACATATTTGTGATGCCCGTTGGATGCCCTTCAAGATATTATGTATTATCAGGCTACTGAATCTTTGAGCCGCGAATTACGATCGAATGAATACAATGGTCGCAGACGGAACGCAACAGAGTTGATCTGATTTTATTATTTAAGGATTGGATATAGAGACTCATGTATAGGGGCGCTTGAAACCCTAACTATTGGGTTTTACGTTCATCGCAAATTTTTAAGTTTCTGTTTATTCCAGCTCGTAGGAGATGAAATTTTTCAAAATGGTAATTATTGATAAAATAATGTAAATTTTTCACTTTCGGTGTTCATGATAACATCAAATCATCTTGCAATGCAGCTGGCCTCCAATTTTGCCTATTCACTGAGTGATAGGGCATGGGGAGTACGTGTGGTTAATAACGTAAACTCAGTCCTTCTTTCAAGCAGAGAGCCCTGGTTTCAAATAAAGTGTAGTTTTGGATCTCAATTTCTAGACATCAAATTGAAGAACTTCCATTTCGTCTTGGGGGAATTGAATGCTTACCAAAATTTAAATATGGAATGTACAGGAAAGGATCTTCAAAATATATTGTAAATTAGATCAGTACTTTGTTCGATGCAAAAAAACGGCGATCGAAACTGATTATGACCATTTTCAGCATACATGAATTTTAAATTAATCCCAGTTTCTAGCAGGAATTCAAAAGAAAATTTGGTTCTCATATTTTATTTTACACCCAGTGTATAGAGCTTTACGCACATACCTTTGGTTTTGACATATCATTACCCTCGGTAGCGTTCTTGTTCGCTAAACAACAAGTTGCAATTTCCAATGAAGTCAGTTTGACTTCACATTGCGACCGTAATACTGATTATTTGGACCTATACTAAAGCGCGCTTGGAAGAGTATGTCACCACTTATCGAATATGGTAATTCATATGGAAATCGATTATAGACAAATGGTAAGATATATCTTAATCTAAAACTTAAAAATACGACAAAACTTATGCATCAACCTGATACTTAGAATTATGAACACAGTATTGTCTTGGAAAAAGTTTTTTAATACTTTCGCAAACATATTTTTTTGAAAATTACTACTACTCTTACTTTCCACCTCCTTCATTAGAAGGCTGATAACTACGAGAATACCAATGAGAATCTTATCCAGGCTAATTCTAAGGCGAACGTTTCCAGAAAAGCTAAGACTGCCAAGAAGACCGGCAAGAAATAACTTGTTGTTTTGTGTTGATAAACTGTTACCGTTATTCCTTGCAGATTACTAATGCCACCCGAAAGTTGCGTGCACAGTCATCGATATCTATAATCGAACAGTGATCGCGTGTACTAGTAGTACGTACTTTTAAGTAGTATGAGAAAAATAGCTGGAAAAGAGTTGCATTGTTTAATTCAGTCGGCTTTTCTAGTTTTTCTAATGATTCTTAGTTACGAATTCTCCCCTCGACGGTTTTCGAGGCACTAGATAGTTCGGATGATCACCGTCGGATGATAACCAAAAAAGTACTCCTCTTTAGGATTTTCACAGTATCTTCCCACACTCTCAACACAACATCCCTTTCATAAGTCTGTCACGAGCAGAAACACTGCTGCTTCAGCTGGCTGTGATGCTCTGGTGCAAGTTCAAACAAAACGTCTGTTGAGTTGAATAGGTAGAATATAACCAATCAAAGTATGAATAAGGCTCTATCTTATCAGATCAGCAGGCTTATGAAAAAGTGGAATTTCGGTTGCTAACTAGATGTTTAGAATGCGAAAAGCGATTCGACGGTCTCTTAGATATTGGGGTGTCCGGAAAGTTCGTATAATTTTTTGTTTTTATTTTTTATTCAATGCTTTACAACTCTCAGTGACCAATGTATGCCCCCTTCTTTCTCACTACCTCCCTCCAGCGATTGGGCAGGGTCTCGATTCCTCTCTTCCAGAATGCGGGTTTCTTCGAGACCGCCCAGTTCACGAAAGCCCTCACAACTTCATCTCGATTCTTGAACTTCTTTCCTTTGCAGAAGTCAGAGAGAGAGCGGAAGCAGTGGTAGTCGCATGGGGAGAGATCCGGGGAATAAGGTGGATGGGGAATCCTCTCGATCTTCAGCTCGTCCATTTTCTTCTGGGTCATCTTCGCTCGATGTGGGCGAGCATTGTCCATCAGAAGAAGAATTTTGCCCTGGTTCAGGAGTCTGGGAGCGACTCTGATCGCAACATCTTCCAGTTGTTCAGAGAAGAGGTCGGCATTGATGCTGGTGCCAGGGGCGAGGATCTCCCAGTAGATGGGACCGAGCACTGAGAAGAAGAAGCAGAGGAGTTCCTTCTTTCCGTGCTCTTCCTTCTTCGGGACGGGCGTGGGCTTCTCATCTGCATCCACCCATTGCAGTCTCCTCACAGGGTTATCGTACGTGATCCACTTCTCATCTGTAGCGATGATGGAATTGACCCATCGAAGATTGGATCTACGATGGAGTAATTCCCGACAGACTTGAACACGATTTTTCAGCTGTTCGGGGGAGAGGTCATGGGGAATCACTTGTGGGAGTTTCGGCTTCTTCCCAGATCGATGGAGGATATCGGACACCGTTGATCTGGGAGTACCAGTATCCTTCTTCAACTCACGCACACTGGCCATGGGCTTGCGCTTCAGTGTGCGGAGAACGAGAGGCTGATCGATGGAGGGAGGGCGTCCAGAGCGGGGTTGATCATCGAGACCAAACTCCCCTTTCTTGAAGCGGGAGAACCACTTTAGCAGAAGGGTATGGAGGGGGGCGTCAGCTCCTTCCGACTGGGCCAGGGCAGAGTGGGCCTCCTTCACGGATCGGCCAAGACGGTAGTAATGAAGTAAAACTGCTCGGAAGTAGAGATGGGAGTCCATCACAAGAATCAATGTAGCAACTAGGAGACTGATTAAATCCTCTCACTACTCAACGTCGGAATGATGCAATACATTGTTGACAAACAGATTGCGCAATCACTGCATTTGATCGCGAACTGACTTTTTTCCGAAGCATTATACGAACTTTCCGGACACCCCAATAGTTACATACACTCAACACTTGATCGGTCGAGAGAGAGTGTAGAATGCAGAGACGGTGACCGGAATTTCGAATTCTAGTTAGCAGCTAACATGCCACATTGATTATAGGTTTTTTTATTTGAACGCTTCCTCCGAATTCAATCAGAACGGTCTGCACCATACTGCACCATCATTCCCTGTTTTGATTTCTGTGATAAGTAAAATATTTCATGAAATTTCAGTTGTGAGTAATTATTGTCCAAACTGTATGAATTAGCATTTTTGTTTCAGAATAACTCAAAACGGTTGCTTAAATGTTTTCAAGTCCGTTACGTTCGTTCTACAGCTCTGGCCATGGCGGTTCAGGTGGTGAACAAAAAGTCGGACCACATTTTTCAAATGAAAAATGGGACACGGTAGGACGCGGGCTACCGTAGTATATCGTCTCTCTAGATCTCATGATCTCTCGTCGGTCAGAGAAAGTGAGAGAGTACGTGGCGCGCTTGCACATCGAAGGGAGGAAGCGAGACCGTAGGGTAGGGGGGCGCGCTCTAGTCGCCGCGGGTTAGAGAAACGCGGCGTTTGTTCTACAGCTCTATTCTACAGCTCCAGATCTGGATACATATCCAAGATAATGCCAATGATATCATCTAACCGTAACCGCAACAAAAATTAATACTACGTGTCTTTCCATTCGTGCAGTTGAGTGTTTCAAAGCTACGATAGATAAATAGATATCTACAATGCATCGCAATGATTCGGTTGTTTCAGTTGTGTTTACAAACTTGTGATGATTAACACTTGTGAAGTGTGCTGCTTACAACGATCATGTAAATAAAAAAAAGATTATTTGATAAAATTTAATGGGAGATGTGAAAATGTAACGTGTCTGAGATCAGAGTGATCGATTGATCGCTGAGGAATTTTCTTTCAAGAGAAAGAAAGAGATGAGAGTCAAAGAGAAGAATGAAATGCAGAGACGAGAGCGATAGATGAACAGCTACTTGAACCTTTTTTCTTGCCTTTTCATCACCTCTTCCTGGCGTAATCTTCTATCTCTCATTTCCCAATTCCCTTACACATTGAATCTAGACATCTCAGTCGCGTAATATCAGAAATCACCCTAATCAATATTTTATATTTCTTTTTTTATGAGATGGTTGGACCTGCGGGCGTTCCGCAACGAAAAATGACTTATTGGAATGTCAAAGGTTCATTGGTTGGTAAGCATATTACATTTTAATGTTACAGTCAGCTGTTTTACAAGGCTTCTAGTTCTAGCCGGATAAAACAAACAGTTATCGATTAACCACTATCTGATACTGTGATCCGATCCGCAAGCCACTTGCGGCCTTTAGATTCAAACTGTGTGACTAAGACTAGGTGTGTTCCTTTATCCTCCATATACAATTTATCAGATGAAGTGAAATAAGTGGACAAGATGCTCCTCAGCAGTTAGAGATCATCTCATTTTTCTTTCGTCATTCATTATTTCCAGATAGCGCCAATGAGCAAGTGAGAGTTCCGAATGTCATTGCCCTTGTTGGCCTTCCCGCTCGCGGTAAAACGTATATATCGCACAAGCTATGTCGATACCTCAACTGGATTGGAATCAAAACGAAAGGTTTGCTGTGCCTCTTTTAGTTGTTCCTGTTAAGAGACACATTATAGATAACAATAAGGTACGTAGGCAATCTAAGAGGAAGCTGTTGTGTATCAATCGAATTATGCTTTCAGCATTCAATGTGGGTGAATACA
Source organism: Pristionchus mayeri (assembly GCA_036245805.1). Taxonomy (NCBI): domain Eukaryota; kingdom Metazoa; phylum Nematoda; class Chromadorea; order Rhabditida; family Neodiplogasteridae; genus Pristionchus; species Pristionchus mayeri. Next base: position 23,026,318 of record BTRK01000005.1, on the reverse strand, counting down.
GAAGGAAAGCTTGCAACTTGGAAGAGGAAGGCGAGTTCGAATTCTTCTCTCCACACAATAACAAGGGGAACAAGATTAGAGAGTATGCGGACAATGAATATTCATTATATCATGTTTATTTTAAGAGATTGTGCTCGTTTAGCAATAGAGGATATGGGAAGGTATCTGGATTCGAAGGAGGGCGAAGTTGCGGTAAGCTGTTCAACCACTCGATGATATTAGAATAGTGACCAGATTCTTGACGCGACGAACACAACTCGTGCAAGGAGACGTCTCCTTGTCGACTATTGTCGGTATCGTCCATTTCATTCAAAGCCATCTCATATTCAAATATGTTAAGAGAAATGCACCACAATCCACCTTTCCGAGTGTTCTTTGTTGAGTCTGTTTGTGACGACCCTGACATCATCAATTCCAATATCACGGTAATTATGATATTTGAACATTACGATCACTATGATGATGTGAGGTAGGACTGCGTTGAAGGATCGATCTTTGCAGGAAATCAAGATCTTTTCTCCCGATTACAAGGGCATAATGAGTGAAGAAGCAGCTAAGGAGGATTTTATGAAAAGGATCGAAATGTACAAAATGCAGTATGAACCAATCGATGAAGAGTGCGATGAGGATCTTTCATATATTAAAGTGAGAATCTATACCTATATATAAAGCGCTGTGTCCGTACGTCTGTCCGGATTGCGAAACGATTACGAAATTTGGAGGGAGAGAGATCGCGCGCCAACAAGTTTCGAAACGAGTGATTGCGAAACCTACTCCGCAAGGACGGGGCCCCCGCCGAAGGCGGGGGGCAGCCGGACTAGTTTATTTCATAATAGAGACCTCAGGTTATTTCCATAGCACAGATCTCCTGTAAAAATGCAGGAACCGATGCGACAGAAAAAATTTGGGTCATGGATTTCGCTGAAATCAGAAAGGCTGACTAAAGTGAGGATGGCGAACACGCCTATCAACTTCGTTTTTCAAAATTTGCATGTTTTGACCTACAACTTTGGAAGGCTGTATCTCCGTCAATTCATGACCTTGAGCGACCGCATTTTTTCCAATCTATGCGTATTCATGCCACCTACAAATATGTTCTTTGTGCTAAGTGCGGAAATTACTTCTTCACTTTGTTTTGCTCAAAAACAAACTTTTTGATTACAAACTACCTTTTATGATCAAAAGGTCACGATTTTTATGTTTGATTCGAATTCCACACCCTGGATTTGGGGTATGTACATAGTTCATTTCTCATAAGAGGGGGCTTATCATATCGCCACTCAGTAGGTAGAATCAGAACATGGTGCAATTTTTGGGAAGAAACACTTTTCGGCATGTATCTCGCTTGCGGCTTATGCAAATTTCCAAAGTAAGACCACTAGGTGGTGGCTAAGGACAAGATCTCCAAGAATGACTATTTCACAGATTTACAGTGGAGTGAGTCCTCCAATCTTCCATAGAGTTCTACTAAAATCGTTTTTACGACGTATCTCTAAAATGGACAACTTTGACGTCTTGGACCCCTTAGTCATTCTTGGAGATCTCGTCCTTAGCCACCGCCTAGTGGTCTTACTTTGGAAATTTGTATAAGCCGCAAGCGAGATACACGCCGAAAAGTGTTTCTTCCCAAAAATTGCACCATGTTCTGATTCAGCCTACTGAGTGGCGATATGATAAGCCCCCTCTTATGAGAAATGAACTATGTACATACCCCAAATCCAGGGTGGGGAATCCGAATCAAACATAAAAATCGTGACCTTTTGATCATAAAAGGTAGTTTGTAATCAAAAAGTTTGTTTTTCGAGCAAAACAAAATGAAGACGTAATTTCCGCACTCAGCACATGAGAACAGGTGACCTGAATACGCATCGATTGGAAAAAATGCGGTCGCTGTAGGTCATGAATTGAATTGACGGAGATACAGCTTTCCAAAGTTGTAGGTCAAAACATGCAAATTTTGAAAAACGAAGTTGATAGACGTGTTCGCCATCCTCACTTTAGTCAGCCTTTCTGATTTCAGCGAAATCCATGACCCAAATTTTTTTTGTCGCAAATGGATCACATTTTCCTGCATTTTTACAGGAGATCCGTGATAGGGTGTTGTTGATAAAAATTTGGGCATGCATTAAATTCCTGATACCCCTTGAAGGTGATCAATGCGGGTAAGTCGTTCTACGTCCACAATGTGAATGGGCACGTTCAGTCGCGAGTAGTATACTTCCTCATGAATATACATCTGCTGCCCCAGAAGCATCTACCTCACTCGGTATCCCCCCCCCCCCCCCCACCAACCTAACCGTGATGAATTTAGTCATGGAGAAAGTGAATACAATCGAATTGGAAGACTGGGAGGGGATTCGCCTCTCTCTGAGAATGGTCTCAAGTATGCATCCAAATTGCAGCAATATTTCGAGGTAATAAGATGCGATCTGCACGGCTTCTCCATTTCCTCATTCTCATTCAGAATGAAGAGATAAGCGAGCTTCGCATTTGGGTCCTCTCAGAAGATTCGAGCAGCTCAGACAGCGTCGAAGATGGCTCATCTCGCAGCTCATGTCGAATACTGGAAAGTACTCGATGAGATTGACGCAGTTCGTCACTCATTTCCTTGCACAACTCAGTGATAGACATTTTGGATATGCAAAATCAAAGAGGGTTCTCGACTAATGTGATAACAATGAATGACCTCTTTCGTTGGTTGTTCTGAACCAACTATTTCTAAAATCGTTTTTCGGTATCTCGATGTATATGGCAGGGCATTTGCGAGGGACTCACCTACGAAGACTTCGAGGCTCGCTATCCAAAGCAGTTCGGAGAGAGAGACCGGGACAAATATCATTATAGATATCCGATTAAGTTTTTTAACATCAATTTTTTAAAAAAGTCAAAAGATCGAAAATTCAAAAAATCCTTTTTTTGGAAGATATTTTGAGCGTGAAATGAAGTATTATTTTGAGGTGGTGAATCATACGAGGACCTCGTTGCTCGACTCGAACCTGTGAGTTACCAATCGATTACGGCTGTTATTCGAAATGGAATTGAAGGTTATTATGGAGCTGGAGCGACAATCAAATGTGCTCGTGATCTCTCATCAGGTAGATTTGTCGTATCGATTGCATGCTGAATGCCCTCATTCAGGCCGTCCTCCGTTGCATTCTCGCGTATTTCACAAATCAAAAGAGAGACGATCTACCGTATCTCAAAGTCCCTCTCCATACGGTGATCAAGTTGACCCCGAAGGCATATTCGTGTCAGGTGAGATTAACTTGAAAATTAGAACAACCTAAAGGTTAGGGGCACTATTGAAGAGATTGGGCATATTCGTGGCGAGTTACCATCTTCCAATCTCGCAATCTCTCGTTGTTAAGAGACATGCCCAGTGACTTCAATCACAGTTTGGCTTGATTCTAGCTACCTATTGCCAGTTAAAACATGGTTTTTCTTAAGAGCATTCCCAGTCTATAGTTAAAGCTCTCGTCGGGCGGCCATCCGTAGATTGATAGTTCTTTGGAGGCGGCTCCCCGTTGAATGGCCCTTCTCTGATGGTCGTGGGAAATGCGGGCTTCTAGCTGGCCGTCGCCCGCATTTTCCATGTCCATGAGAGAAGGGCCAAACAACGGGGAGCCCCCAAAGAACGGGTGACCCCGTGTTAGCTACATGGCCCAGGTAAGAATTCAATAAAATATGGAATATTTTCTTTGTGGCAAATTATTTCTTCCAAGGTGGAGATGTTCAAATTTGACATTGCTGCAGTGAATACGTACAGGGAGAAACCGACGTCAGACGAAGTGAGTGCTATGATAATATATATCTAGTGTTCTAATTTCATTGAAGAACCATAAGGATGGAGCCTTAGATCTTTGTGATTCCCCATGGTAAGGGAGTGGATGTAGTGATTGACAGAAGTGTTGTGTCCCGCATGCTCCCTTTTCCTGATCATTGACTTGTCTTTTCTACAATCCGGATATTGCTAGCTATGAGTGAAATGCACGGCATGCAGATCATGCGAGGGGAGGGGACCGAAGTTCATGGGCCAAGTAGCTGCCAAATTATGAGCATGCTCTTTTGCGACACCCTCTCTATCACTTCCTGCTTTGCGAACCCTCCCCTCCCTTCTCCGAATTTATCGATTCAAGGATTTCAGTGAGAAAGCACTTCACTGTGAGCTATAAGAGAAACGTTAATAATACTTATTGTAGAGTGTGAACGCAGTTGAGGAACAAGGATCTTGAAAAGAGTGATTCCCCCTCACTTCACATTGTGGTTGTCACAATATCGTATATCTATATACATTTATTAGTATTGCAAACTTGACACGTAGAACTGTAGCATTAGGACCATCGAATTATTTGTGTATTTTCATACTCCATATATTGAAAATTTGCTCAAATTGCCTTCGTAGTGACAAAAGTGCCTTTCCATCCATGTAAATTATTATACTTTAGTGACAATATCATTTTTCAATAGAGTATTATTTAAGTATTTTGTATAGTAAAGTCGATGTAATTTCTTATCTGAGAACATAGATAAATAAATTTCGAATAGATATGCGTCGTTTTACTTACTGTCGTATTAATCGATTTGATGTACCTGTTCTCGTATTTTCGAAACAAGAATAAAAGTTGTAGATGGATTGGATGCAGGGAGATTGGTTATTGCGAGGGGAGTCAGTAGAGTACACAGGTTGGCTCTCTCCTCCCACTCGTGACATTCTTCTATTCAGAGAAGTCGATGGGGTTTCTTGTGGCGGGGGGTCGCCTGGATGGTCAAATGATCATCACCAACTATCGACTGCTCTACGATGCTTCGTTGTATCATGAAAATGAAGTGAGTGCATTAGCTGTTCAATTGATCATTTCAATCATCTTTACAGCATTTCAACCCCATTTTCGATATGCCTGTCGGTCTCATACTGAAAATTGAAAAAGTTGGAAATCAAAGTGGCATGAAACGAAAGGGGGAGGTGTACGGAATTGTAATTTATACCAAGGTATTATTATTATCTAATACTTCAATATTTTCTCAATTCAGGATAACAATTGTATCCGACTGTCTTGTTCAGATGCTTCTAATAGACGCAAGAATTTAGTAGAAGCAATTACGAATGTGTGCTTCCCCATCCACAAATCAAAGGCGAGATATATAATTGGGCCTCCCCTCGAAGGAATCATCAATTGAATGGAAACCAATATGAAAATAGAAAAAAATATTCTTCGGACAGTATAAATACTGTAATTATTGCGAAATTACGGTGTAGAAAGTGTTATTGTTGCGGGGGTATGCTAAAATCGCAAAAGAAAAACAAACTGCAAATTTAAATATCTCAGTCGAGAATAAATAGTGATACAACTTTGTGAACTAATCACTAGTGATGAGCACTATCTGCCCTGATGGCTTATCAGTGGCGCGTTTTATCATTTTTCATGCAGTGGGGGGGGGGGGTCATGCAAATTTTGAAACCATGACCCTCATATATGAAATCTAATAAAAGCGACGTAACTTATAAGCTCTCTGGGCAGGTAGTGCTTGCCGATACTATTCAGGTAGTACCAACCACGAGGTTGTACTTATCATCAATCTGGACTGAGATGTTTAAATTTTCGATTTTGCCTTTTTCGATTTCGTGCCTCGCGGGGGGCAAGGTACAGCAAGACAAGCAGCTACAGTATCATTATAACGTTCCGTTCCGCCGCTTTTTACCGCGTTCAATACCGCACACCAATATAGGTATTGCTGCTGAGCGGCAAAATCCGGGAGGAGGCCCACTATGCACTAGGCCTGATGAGAACTATGATGTCATTCCGCCTTTGATATATCAAAGGCGGCATGACGTCATAGTTCTCATCCTACCTGGTGCCTACCCATTATGCCAGCCACAAAACTGATAGGGTTCATAAAAACTTACACCCTAAAAGAAAGAACACCCGAGGAAACTTTCAGAAACTTGAACACAAGACACTGTTGTTTGCTGTTTATTGCTGTGGTGCCCAAGTTTGCCAATATTTAACGTTCCGTTGTGGCGTGATTTCATTGCTTAATAGGGCATTCGCAAATGATATTAACGCGAATAAATGTTAAAGTTACCGGACGAGGACAAAATTGACCCCCTATTTTTTGTCCTCCATCGAATAGCCGATGGCTGACTTAGTTGAGCATGAATAAACAAAAATGCTAAAAATCAATAATAGCCTCAAGGGAAAGCAGGAAATGATCCGCGCTCTCTCACTTTTGCATACTCTCTCGTACACGCGACCAGATCAGGGTCAGATCAGGGTTTCGTCCTCGTCCGGTAACTTTAAGTATAGCGTGTCTTCATTCGGTAGCGATTAAAATGCTAATTAAAGTGGTATGATTTTTCAGAAGATGTTCGCTTTCAGTCATGAATATGACGAGGATGCGATGGATGGATGGATATTTTCTAACTCTGAAAAGGAATTGAAACGATTGGGAATTCCATCTTCCTCTTGGGATGTATGCTCTCTTAATTCCAACTACCAACTGGCATCAACGTATCCTAAATTGGTAAGCCACTCATCATTCGGAATGGACTTAGTTGGAGGAGCCTCTGGGCATCTTTGATCTTTGCTCTCTCCATTCGAACGAATCTCCACACTCGATATTACAAATGATGTCACTCTACGAGTTTGAAATTTCAGTGCTCGTCTTATCTCCGTTTTGTGCTTGCTGAATTTCTGCTAAACACGAATAAGACATTAAATAATATTAGGTTGTCTCAAAAGTATCTCCCTATTTCATTTTTCATACGTTTTTCTTGCCAGCCTTTGCGGGAATTTCCAATAGTACAAATTGGGATCGTGTAGGTAGATCACGTGGGCTCATGCCTGTACAAAAAGTAGGTCCCCGCTAATCACAGCCTGCGTTTTTCCAACACATTTGTTCAAAAAACGGTCATCTCAAATGCAAGAAAGTATTGTAGAAACTCTGATTGTCAGGGTTGCACCGCCCATAGATACAATGTAGATACAATCGAAAATCAATATTTTTCATTTTTCGAATGGGTTTCAACTTTTTGCACAAGAAAGATATCACTCTGAAGCTAGGATGTCATGCACGGAATTTATCGGAGATTTTTCTTTTTGATATTGCGGTTTAATAGCCAGGGTCTAAAATTCAGAACTTGACCATTTTTGGACGTTCAAAACTTTATGGAAAAGTTTAGTAAAAATCTTATTTTTGTTTAAACATGTTCAACATGTATTAGAGATATGATTCCCAACTTTTTTGAATGTTTGGATATCTTTCCTGCCCGCTGCGATCGTTTTTCGGACGTTCCGCATGGTCATAATTGCATGGCCAAAAAGGATCTGTCAAAGTCAATTTTTGATGTGATCTACCAGGAAGGCTTTTGACATACCACCTCTCTTACGCTGGTTCAGAGGTCAGGATCTATGCAAAATCCATGAGAAATTGGGTTGGGGTTAGCTTTTCCACGTGGGTTGTGGAGAAACTTTGCGATTCTACGGTGAAATCGTGCATGTGGGATCGGAATGGATTTTTTTCTACATTCAGAATAAAATTTCGCAGCGAATATTAAAAATTCCAGGTCGTACAATCCATGTTAAAATTGTACCCGATTTTTTGAATAATAAAAAATATAAGTTATTCGATTTTTCTTGATGTTTAAAAACAATATATTCGAAAGTACTTGAAAATATAGATCCAGGCATACCTTTTTATGGTCTATCGAATGGTGAGACATGGGGCAAAAATCAGGATGAAACATTTCGATCTGAAAGATCAAATATCAATTTTTTGGCTGAAGTATATTCCACCCTTATTGACTCGTACCACAAAGCTTGATTTTCATGAGATCAGTTTGAACGATTGTGCCACTTTCCTTCCAGAATCTGATGTTCTTAGGGAGGCAGTGTTGTAATTTGATTAGAATGGTGCTAACTATTTCTGATTATTTCTCGATATACCACGAAGAGAGGTAGACTGCCCAAGTGTCCCTGTGCTCTCCTCGTCTTCCTCTCCTTACTTCTCTTTCTCCAGTTGGTCGTCCCTGCTGCTGCTCTTCAATCGGGCAAGGAATTCATCAAGAAAGTTGCCGCTTTCAGGAGTAAACAAAGATTCGCTGTGAGTAGTCATATTAGTAATTGGAATTGGAGTGCGTTGAAATTATACCTAATATTTGTTTGGATGATATCTATTCATTCCCACGTGAAGTGTAATCTTCGTAAGTGAAACAATTTGTAGGTGTTGAGTTGGATCGATGGAATCTCTGAGGCAGTTATTCTGAGATCATCGCAGCCTTTGACTGGAATGACTATGAAGAAGTGCACGGAGGATGAATTGTTAGTTCTTCTACGGAATTCCACCCCTGCACTCTCGATGGATTGAGATACATGAAGATGATAGTGGATTGCAATACGAATGGGCATCGAATGGTCATCTACGATGCACGTCCCTCTGTCAATGCCACGGTCAACAGGGCGAAGGGAGGGGGGTATGAGATGGAATACGACAGGTAAACATCGTGACGCAAACATAGTGTCAACATATACAAAATAATTGTAGATGCACTCTCAAGTTCCTCAACATTCAAAACATTCACGTTGTGAGAGATTCGTAAGTGAAAATAATGATATTCAATGGAATGAATTAACATTTGAAGGCTGAAGAAGCTGCACGATGCTTTGTTCCCAAGGGTAAACAACAAAAACTACTTCCGACAGGTGTGAATGGGGCGAAATGAATGGAAATGAAGTGGTTACAGATTGAGGAATCTCGATGGCTGCATCACATTCAATCGATATTGGAGGGAGTTTCTAGCATAGTAAATACCGTGGAGAACGAGAAATGTTCGACTCTCATCCATTGTTCGGATGGTTGGGACAGAACATCGCAGGTGGGTCAAGGGGACAAATGGGCGTCTTTTCCCCTCGTTTTTGTAGATTTAAAAAAAAATCTTGATGAAACCGAATCTGAAACTTTCTTACGTGATACTTAAATCCTAACCAGAAGAATTGTGCCATCATTAAAAGAGGCAAAATTTGGTACATTAAGATACTCAGTTTACTCTATTTCACGTCGTAAATTTTTTGACAGCATGAAAATTTCAGTAATTTCGGTCCGTTTCGGTAATTTTTTGTCGGTACGGAAAACAATATTCCACGAAACCCGGCAATTTTTGACGCATAGCTCTGGTGGCGGTATTAACGAATCACGCTAAATTGTTTATTCGATATCGTCATTCGTGTCTTTCCGAATTGCGTGGATAGGATCACCTTTTCTTCAGACTTATTTATAATAAGGCTTGCTAATAGATGAACAACCCAACCCTCGGGAAAATAAAATAGGGCAGGAAGTTAATTGTCAGTTGACTTCCCTCTCCATGCTCTGTCTCGACCCGCACTACAGAACGATAGAAGGGTTCGCAGGTTTGATCGAGAAGGAATGGTGAGTGAGGGGAGAGATGGATGAGTGAGGAGGGGGGGGAGGGGGAGGGGCAATATTCGTCATTCAAGGTGTTCTTTCGGTCACAAGTTCTCTCAGCGTTGTTCACAAGGAGTCGATGGGAGCAATGATCAAGAGAGGTTAATTCATGATTGCGAATTGAAAGTGAATAGTTCTTTTCCAGATCTCCCATCTTCATTCAGTTTCTCGATTGTGTATTCCAAATAATAAGGTACGATCAATTCGCGGAATCAATTTTTTTACAGAAGTACTTATAATCATAGTTGTCCAACACTGGCGGCGAGGTGTTTTCAAACCATGACCCCCTAATCATGGTTCCGTACTGCGCCCCTCGAATAGTGGGGCCATAGCTGTCCAGCAGTGGCGGCGACCTCGCAACCATGGTCATGGATTTTTTGGCAGGTAGTAGGGTGGTAGGGAAACTTCAGTCATGCAAAACAAGTCCAAGATGCCATAACCTTCATCATCTACAGTAACCCAACTTGTATTTGTCGGCTACCGTAACTCGTACTACCGTAATCTGAGTACTGTACGCTCACCAAAAAGTGGAAAAACAGTCGGGAGACGGCGGGTAAGGATCGGAAAACATTCACTGTCCTACCGTATTCCGGTTACAGTAACCCAAATACAGTATCCTCAATAGCTATCGTGAACTGACTTAATTTTGAAAATTGTATTTAACAATTAGTTCCTTGTTCCTACATCATCGGCTTCAACTGAGTTTTAAAAATTTCATTACCGTAACCCGAACTACCGTAATCTGGATACGGTAGCCACACCAAATTGTGCAAATCGAGACAAAAAATACATATTTGAAGCGGTACCGTATCCTGGTTACTGTGGTTTGTCATAGGATAATTAAAATTTGTATTTCCAGTCGAAGCCAATTTCAAAAAAGCAAAAAACTATTTTTTTATAAAAAATATTTTAAAAAATCAGTCCATGATGGCAATGATAGCTAGCGAGGGTACTGTAGTCAGGTTACTGTAAGCATGCTACGGTACGACAATCGAGCTTTTTCATCCCTTACTCGCCGTTTACGGACTATTTTTCCACATTTTTGTGTGAGTACAGTACACAGATTACGGTAGTTTGTGTTACGGTAGCCGACAAATACAAGTTGGTTTACGGTAGAAGATGAAGGTTATGGCATTTTGGACTTGTTTTGCATGACTGAGGTTTCCCCACCACCTGCCAAAAAATCCATGACCCGGGGTTCATGGTTGCGAGGTCGCCAGCGGCGTGGGCAGCTATGAGTGGGGCGCAGTGCGGAACGACGTATAGGGAGTCATGGTCAAAAATCGATCGGTAGGTCAATGGTAGGTCAAGACAAGTTTCCGTACCCAATCGATAGTACAGTACTCCCAGATACCGTATATCATTACCGTAATCACCAATTATCACGAACTGACTTTATTTTAAAAAAAACCTGGTACCGTGTCTAATCGATTATACTGTACCCAAGCCACTACCGTAACCCAGTTCCTTGGGTCAAACATTTTTCTAAAAATTTAAAATCGATCGTTAAATTTTTCCAAACTATCCTACCGTATATGTAATTAATGTATAATCATTTTATAATCGGTTTGGGATTTTTTGAAAAATGTTTGACATTTTTAGAAAAATGTTTGACCCAAGGAACTGGATCTGACCCATGGAACTGGGCTACGGTAGTGACTTGGGTACTGTACAATCGATTAGACATGGTACCAGGGCTTTTTAAAAATAAAGTCAGTTCACGATAATTGGGGATGACGGTAGTGATATACGGTATCTGGGAGTACTGTACTATCGATTGGGAACGGTAACTAGTCTTGACCTACCGATCGATTTTTTACCATTACTCCCTATACGTCGTTCCGCACTGCGCCCCACTATTCGAGAGGCGCAGTGCGGAACCATGAGTAGGGGGGTCATGGGGGTCGCCGCCGGTGTGGGCAACTATGCTTATAATCCTTCCTCCCTTTTCTATGAGGGGGAGGGGTGGGGGGCGAGGTCATCCCAATTCTCATTTCTCAGTCAATTCCCAGTCTACTTCGAATTCACGGAGTCTCTTCTGCTTGAAGTGGCCAATCATTTGTACTCGGGAAGATTCGGGACTTTCCTCTTCAATTCCGAGAAGGAGAGACTGCTGGATAATGTGAGTAGAAGCCATATTGTGGTGTCTGTCTGTCTGTCCGTTTATCTATCTGTTACACTTTTTAAATAGCTACAAATCACCTTAAGAGACCGTCCATCAGAGAACGTAATAACTGTGCAGGGGTCCACGGATGGCAAAAAAAATCGATAAATCCCAAACTTTTTTTCTGAAGTTTGGGTACCGAGTGCTGATTGACGGCCGCAATGACTAAGGCTTGGGGTCGATTTTGAAAAAGTTACAGGTTCCCCCCATTTTAGAGGTCGAAAAAGTCGATATCCTGGAATGACATGCAATACGCATTTCCTGGTGTATTTTAACTCGTAGAAAACGAATTTCGATATCCGAATGCGAGAAAATGCGAAAGAAAAAAGTTAAGCACGAAAAACCACTTTTTCGTCAAAATAATCGAGTATATCGATCTAATGTCCGAGGTGCACTTTCTCGATACGATTTTCGGAATCTACGTGAAAATTTAGGTCTAGTGTGAAATTTTCAGAATTTTAAAAATACCGACTTTTGAGATATTGCGATCCAAAGTATGAAAAATACGTCAAATTGCTGAACATGGGTTCGCATGGCTACGAAAATTTTCGTCCCCTATAGCTCTACTGGTCTAAAAACAACTCGTTATGCCTTATGTAATCATTTTAATCAAATTTCTACTTCGAAAAAACGAGAAAAACAGAAATCAGAAATTTCATTTTTTCAGCCTCTGTTCAAGGGCCAAAAATATTAGGTTGGTGCAAAAGTTTCTTTACAAAATCACTTCCCCAGTTTTCGTACAATATCTTGCTTCGGTATTGAGCAGTCTTAATATTATGTTTCTTATTATATTAGTAGATGTATACTCTCCATAGCGCACCTTTGCTCAATCCTGCTCGATCGGGTGTTCAGGCGGGGTAACATGTCAAAGTCAAAAAATTCAAATTTCCGCCGGATTATTTGATAGATTATTTATCTGCATACTGTAGTGATTATACCACAATAACAGCATTTTCGTACAGCACATTTACTGGGAATCATATTGTATGAGCTGCGCCAGATAAGCCGTGAAATAGCTTGCTAAGGGAGGGACGATTTTCGGAAACATCAGTTCTTGAAACTATTGGGGTGTCCGGAAAGTTCGTATAATGCTTCGGAAAAAAGTCAGTTCGCGATCATATGCAGTGATTGCGCAATCTGTTTGTCAACAATGTATTGCGTCACTCTGACGTTAAGTGGGATGTGGGTTGGATCAGTCTCGTAGTTTCTACACTTGTTGAAGTGGTGAAGTATAGCCGATATTTTGATACAGTTGTGTTGAATTACTGTCGGAAATCGCTCCATCGTAGATCGGATCTTCGATGGACAGATTCCATAATGGACATGTGCGAGGAGTGAATCATGTATAATAACCCAGCGAAGAGACAACAGTGTTTCGACACCGATGCGAAGCACAAACCCGTTCCCTTGAAGAAAATGAGGAAATTCACTGATTCTTTATATCATTACTTGTTCCGATCTAATAACAGATCCTTCCTACTGGAACCGCCATCAATGCCGACCTCTTCTCTGAACAACTGGAAGAAGTCGCGATCAGAGTCCCTCCCAGACTCCTGAACCAGGGCAAAATTCTTCTTCTGATGGACAATGCTCGCCCACATCGAGCGAAGATGACCCAGAAGAAAATGGACGAGCTGAAGATCGAGAGGATTCCCCATCCACCGTATTCCCCGGATCTCTCCCCATGCGACTACCACTGCTTCCGCTCTCTCTCTCTGACTTCTGCAAAGGAAAGAAGTTCAAGAATCGAGATGAAGTTGTGAGGGCTTTCGTGAACTGGGCGGTCTCGAAGAAAGCCGCATTCTAGAAGAGAGGAATCGAGACCCTGCCCAATCGCTGGAGGGAGGTAGTGAGAAAGAAGGGGGCATACATTGGTCACTGAGAATTGTAAAGCATTGAATAAAAAATAAAAACAAAAAATTATACGAACTTTCCGGACACCCCAATAGCATAATTTTAATAATCGAGCTCTACAATTTTGCCGGATGAGCAATTGGTCCCATATAAAGCTAAATCAGAAGAACCTATTATGTTAATGCTCCAGTAGAAAAATTTTAATGATTCATTGTTCCTCTCAAGAGCAGCGCTTTTCAAAGTGCTGATTTGGAAATTTGATTGACGGAATTGGTCTTTTCCACCTCATAAGATTTCCACGAGATTACCAAACCACCAGTTCGAGGGTTCGGCGGACACATCAACCGTTATTGATAAACTTCTCAAAAGAACGGAAGTGGTATTCCGTTCACTTAAATTTTATGACAATTTTTGCCGAATACCCAAAAAACGCGAATTTTGCGAATTTACGATTAGCACTATTTTTCCTGCGATCGACGTAAGATCGATTCGATATAAACCAATGATTGTGGTACATCAATGCTGCCTCAAATAATACCTGAGTAGTTTTTGTAACAAGTAAAGCAATTATGAGAAAACTTCGAAAATACCTTGTAAAGAAACTTTTGCACCAACCTAATATTAATTTTCAAAAATTATAAATAAAAGAGGTTTTCCGACATTTTTCCGTACGTTGAAACCGAATTTTCATGTTAGAACTCACGAAAATCACTTTTGACATCCTTTTGGCCAAGATCAATTTTGAACTTTTTTTTCGATTTTTGAATTTTTGGCTTTTTCAAATTTATGTTCTGTGTGATTTTACCACCTAAAAGTTGATTAATATGATTGTATAAGACATAACGAGTTGTTTTTAGACCAGTAGAGCTATAGGGGGCGAAAATTTTCGGGGCCATGCGAACCCATGTTCAGCAATTTGAAGTATTTTTCATACTTTGGATCGCAATATCTCAAAAGTCGGTATTTTTAAAATTCTGAAAATTTCACACTAGACCTAACTTTTCACGTAGATTCCGAAAATTGTATCGAGAAAGTGCACCTCGGACATTTTTAGATCGATATACTCCATTATTTTGACGAAAAAGTGGTTTTTCATGCTTAACTTTTTTCTTTCGCATTTTCTCGCATTCGGATATCGAAATTCGTTTTCTACGAGTTAAAATACACCAGGAAATGCGTATTGCATGTCATTCCAGGATATCGACTTTTTCGACCTCTAAAATGGGGGGAACCTGTAACTTTTTCAAAATCGACCCCTAGACTTAGTCATTGCGGCCGTCAATTAGCACTCGGTACCCACACTCCAGAAAAAAAGTTTGGAATTTATCGAATTTTTGGCCATCCGTGGACCTGTTACGTTCTCTGGTGGACGGTCTCTTAAAACATCCTAAATCACGAAGTTCCCTTGACCAATTGAATCCTTTTGACGAGCGTTTTCAAGTTTTTTTAAAAATGTACAACTTCATTATTTCTTCGCCATACTCCACTGTGGGCTATTTTCGCGGTAGAAACACCTGTATAAGCGGCGAAGGATAATATTGGATTCTCGAGTACCAATCTTCCCACGCTGCCCAATTTTACCACTAATACATAATGATTACGCGATGCAGGAATACTTTGGCCCTTTAGCCACCCTTCTCCTGCAGATGGCTCACGTTAACCATACGAACCCTTTGGCGACCTCTTTCAACATCTTCACCTTTGTCATTCCTATGTAATATTGCGTCATCTTGTTTTTTCTCGGCTAAAGTCCCCCCGTTAATGCTACAGTTGCGGACAAAAGTTTAGCACCAAATTTCAAATGATCATAACTTCTTTCAAAATTGAGATAAAGACTTACGGTTTGGAGCATTCGAGAGATACAGCTCAGGACATTATCGGCATATGGATGATGTGCTGAAACCTAAATATCGCGGGTTTCAAAATTTATTTTCCCAGAGATCTTTCGATTTGATTTTTTTAAACCTCAGCCGAACTGCGCTATGTAGCCAAATTAATTTTGAAAAGAGTACCTCCCCCGGTGATGAGAATCCACTATCCAGCGTGTTTGGTGCTTCTCGATGAGAGTCGGTATATCGATTTTCCGAGACATCACAAATTTCGTTTTTTGGCTATATCTTCGGAATAAATTGAGCTAAAGGGTCAACATTTCACAGGTGTCATTCTGTCGTGATGTAGCAACAACCTGCCAAGTTTCATAGCTAACGGACTGTAAATTGCAAAAATCGAAAAAAATTGTATCACCGATATTCAGCCACAAGAAAGTAACCAATCAGGTTCAGCGAAAAATCTGATTTCTTGTCACTTTATGCAGAAACTATTAGAGAATTACTGTGTGAAATTGCGAGATTAGGCGATTCTTTATACCCATTTTGCATGTGCATACTCGGCGAGGGTCAGAGTGGATCGGTTGTTCAGAAGTAGTCGGACTCAACAATCTCATTATCCGAACACGAACATTTCAATTCAAATGAACCCAATTCAACGATAAATGTTCATAACTTGGTCAAAATATGCTAACATGTTGGTTTAGTGCAAATCTGACAATGCTATATCTTTCCTCAAACCTCATGAACGCGTTCCCTCCCCAAGTATTCGCATGCAACACGGGTATAAAGAAACGCCTGATCTCAACATTTCGCACAGTAATTATCTTATAGTTTCTGCATAAAGTGACAAGAAATCAGATTTTTCGCTGAACCCGATTGGTTGCTTTCATGTGGCTGAATATTGGTGAACAATTTTTTTCGATTTTTGCAATTTTCAGTCCGTTCGCTATGAAACTTGGCAGGTTGTTGCTACATCACGACAGAATGACACCTGTGAAATTTTGACCCTTTAGCTCAATTTATTCCGAAGATATAGCCAAAAAACGAAATTTGTGATGTCTCTGAAAATCGAATTACCGACTCTCATCGAGAAGCACCAAACACGCGGGATAGTGGATTCACATCATCGGGGGAGGTACTATTTCCAAAATTAATTTGGCTTCATAGCGCAGTTCGGCTGAGGTTTAAAAAAATCAAATCGGAAGATCTCCGGGAAAATAAATTTTGAAACCCGCGATATTTAGGTTTCAGCACATCATCCATATGCCGATAATGTCCTGAGCTGTATCTCTCGAATGCTCCAAACCGTAAGTCTTTATCTCAATTTTGAAAGAAGTTATGATCATTTGAAATTTGGTGCTAAACTTTTGTCCGCAACTGTATGTTAGAGACCACCATTCGACTCGCCAGCATTTAGGGGTACTAGGTCGGATGAGAACTATGACGGCATGCTGTCTTTGATATATCCCAAAGGCGGCATGATGTCATAGTTCCCATCCAGGATTCGCATTTTTAGACCGTTGTTTAGTTAGTGATTACGCAAGAATGGCTTTAGTCTCATTTGGTTCTTGTGTAGAAGACGAAAAGACGAGAGAGTTGTCTAGATTATCTCGAATGAGAGAGTGGTGAGGGGGGGGGGGGGAGAGAGAGCCAGAGCGGACAGTCCCATTGCCTAGATTGTTGACGATCCAAGAAGAGTGACCGAATGATGAAGACAAGAAGATAGTCTGAGAAAATAGATAACCCTGATTAAGTGCCTCAAACTTTCCATAGGAACTCCGATCCCCGTTGCCCTCCCCCCTTCACCCCCGTGAGCTGTACTTCAAAAATCAATATTTAATTCATAAATGTGCAATACTTTATCATCATATTTCGTTTTCGGAGAAATTTGCGTAACTTGTGAAAAGATCGTGAAAATGTATAAGTGATATTGCCAGCGCAATTTCCCCCAAATCCAAATGTAATGTGTTTCTTTTTTCAATTTAACAAAAGAGGATATTGTGGGTAAATACATGGAAGCATGCATGCATCCCCGTAACGAAGCCGGTATGAAAAATGAAGCGGAGAGCGATGCAAACAAGTTGACTGCCATTGAAGGATGAGAAGGAAATTGGAAGGTCTCTAGTTTCCCCTGTAATGCCTCTCGATAGAATTGCGCGACGACGACAGTCTCCCTGTGGACTGATGTGATGAGACGGAAGAAGGAATGGATGAATCCCCTCTACCTACCAGGCACCGTACTTCAAATCAACCCATCCCATCGATGCATTCAGGTTAGTGAGGGTAGGGAAGGCTCGAATCATGACGTCATTCTCTTAAGGTTTGGATCTCTTACCACGGAAGACACAACGATGAGATTATATCTCCGCTCTCTAGTGTATGTCTCAGTCAGGCACTCCCATTCATGAACTCTTCTTCAGAAGATGTATCGTTACGGACTGAGTAGAGCACTGGGGGCGAGGACTCTTCTTCATCAACTTCTTGCCAAATACGAGAAAAGTTCTTTCTAAACTGCTCATTTCTACAGTTGCTTCATCTATTCTTTATATAGGACTGATAATTCATTGTGAGATATATATTTTATGTAAATACGTACAATCGCACAACATAATAATACTAATAGGGAGAATTCATTCCTAATTTCGTGTCAAATCCGAATTTCCTTCTCATATTCTCTTTTTTAAAGATTCGAATATTTGCTCTTTTATATGACTGTGCTATTACTAAGCTAATCGATGATAAAGTAATGTAGAATACAATGAGGGATGGGGGAATGGAAGTAAGGAAATGAGTGTGTGAGGAGTAAATCTGGATGGAGAGTGAAAGTACTACGACCACTGACCAGATGGCACTCAAAGGAGGTATTCTTCTCAAGGAGGAGGCATACGGGAATATGTAAGGAGTTGATGTGAGAATGGTCGAGGTCACTCTCTGAAATAGGTTGTTCTCAAAACGGACGATGCCCGAATAAGCTGTGAAAGAATATTGAAAATGCGAAAAAGCAATAAAAGCCCTAGGGGATGGACGGAAAGAATCAGATGGAAGTTGCCTGATCCAGCGCTCTCTCACTTTTGCACACTCTCTCATGCATGCGGCGCGCTTGCTGCGCGCACAACTTCGTGATCAGGATTTCGTCCTCAGGTGGGAACTTTAATGTTACCGGACGAGGACGAAACCCTGATCTGACCCTGATCTCGTCGCGTGTACGAGAGAGTATGCAAAAGTGAGAGAGCGCGGGATTACGCTGATCATTTCCGGCTTTGCCTTGAGGCTATTATTGATTTTTATCATTTTTATATATTCATTCTCAACTAATTCAGCCATCGGCTATTCGATGGAGGACAAAAAATAGGGGGTCAATTTTGTCCTCGTCTGGTAACTTTAAAGTTACGAGGACAAAATTGACCCCCTATTTTTTGTCCTCCATCGAATAGCCGATGGCTGAATTAGTTGAGAATGAATACATAAAAGTGCTGAAAATCAATAATAGCCTCAAGGGAAAGCCGGAAATGATCAGCGTAATCCCGCGCTCTCTCACTTTTGCATACTCTCTCGTACACGCGACGAGATCAGGGTCAGATCAGGGTTTCGTCCTCGTCCGGTAACTTTAATAAAGAATTTCTTTGCATTTTCATTAGTAGAAACCGAATTTGAAAACTAGAGCAGAAATTATTTTATGATAAATATATATTTTTTTTTAATTTGGAAGACTGATATTTTCGGAATAAAATTATTGTCGTGTTATCTACTTACAAGTGCAGGTCGCACAATGTATAATATATGGAGTTTCCATGCGCATTCGAAACTGGAGAACATTCTAAGAACTTCTGTTGCTGTCAATTTTGCTGAACGCTACTGTGAGAACAGAATGCGTAGTCCGTGGGGTGGTGTGCGAGAGTTATCACATTTTGTTGTATTACTCGCGAAACGCGGGAGAAAAAAAGTTCCGCGAGTAATACAACAAAATGTGATAGATATCGCCCACCACACCACGGACTACGCATTCTGTTCTCCCAGTAATGTGGAAGTCTGGGCAGTATGGGAGTCTAGGGACAACCTCAGAAATTGCCTGTTCTTAGCCGTTCCCCACTATGAGCACAGATAAACAACAAATATGAACAAAAGTTCTTAGAATTTTCTCCTCTTTCGAATGGGCTAGGTCTCGTTTGGAGAACTCCATATACCACGTGTATCACGAGCCAGTGGAGGTAGCCACGAACAATTTGTAAAAAATATTTTTAAAATCGGTCATACTGGGTTATATTACTATCCCAGATATAAGAATACGAATGATACAGGTTATTTGTCCGAGAGCCGTCAATTTGGAATTCTCCGGTTTTGTTCTCGGCTATACCGTATATCAGCTCCCAGATAAGCTAGAGAGACGGCAATGGTCTTAAAAAATGCAAAAAATTATTTTCAGAAACTTTTATGTTGAAAGTGAATTGTGAAACTCAAAAAGAAAAATTCATTAGCTGAAAAACTGAATTCCAGGGATAAAAACAAATACTTCGCAATGATGTACGAGAGTTCCTGGGAATTTTATTGTATATTTTGGAAGAACAACTTCCGTATTGTATAATAAAAAAATAAAAAAGGCAAAACGGTGGGGGTTCATAGTCTCATTTTTCGCATTCAATGTGTAGTAGTCGGAACTTTTTTCTGAAATAGTTCTGAAACAACAAAAATTATCATTCCGGTTAACTATATTTCACTCTCTGGTACCTTTTTATGATGTTTCGAAACCATGAAAGTTAAATTACTGTCCGAAATTCGAAATTTCTAACTTTTGAAAAGTACGCTTTTCTCATCCTCGGATGAGCACGATTTTCATCATTTAAAACTTAAAATTTATGAATACGGTACGGTCAAATACAGTCGATTGGGATAGTATATGCCACCGTCAACAAAAGTAATGGCATGCGGAATCATCGAAAGTTGTATTCTTTTCAAATTTATCGGACAAAAATCGCTCCAGTGAAGGTTCATAAATAGAAAATTATTTTTTGATAAGATTATTAAGAATATCGATACAATTACATATGCAAACTTTTCTTGTGGGCAGGTGAGTCTGAAAAAACAATGAAAATTCCACTAATTGAAATGTTTCTGAAAATCAAGATTTGCAAATCTAATTTTTTTCAGAATTTCTAAAATTAAGAAATATGAAATGTGTTATAGATTTTGAGACTCATCTACCACCAAGAATATTTTTCATAATGTAATTCCATTGATTTTCTTAGTAATCTTACCAAAAAATAATTTTAGGTCATTACGCACCTTAGCTGGAGCGATTTTTGTCCGATAAATTTGAAAAGAATACAACTTTCGATGATTCCGCATGACATTACTTTTGTTGACGGTGGCATATACTATCCCAATCGACTGTATTTGACCGTACCGTGTTTATAAATTTTTAGTTTTAAATGATGAACTCGTACTCATCCGAGGATGAGAAAAGCGTATTTTCCAAAAGTTAGAAATTTCGAATTTCGGACAGTAATTTAACTTTCATGGTTTCGAAGTATCATAAAAAGGTACCAGAGAGTGAAATATAGTTAACCGGAATGATAATTTTTGTTATTTCAGAACTGAAGTTCCGACTACTACACATTGAATGCGAATGAGGTTATGAACCCCCACCGTTTTGCCATTTTTATTTTTTTTTAAATTCAATACGGAAGTTGTTCTTCCAAAATATGCAATAAAACTCCCAGGAACTCTCGTACATCATTGCGAAAATATTTGTTTTTATCCCTGGAATTCAGTTTTTCAGCTAATGAATTTTTCTTTTTGAGTTTCACAATTCACTTTCAACATAAAAGTTTCTGAAAATAATTTTCTGCATTTTTTAAGACCAGTGCCGTCTCTCTAGCTTATCTGGGAGCTGATATACGGTATAGCCGAGAACAAAACCGGAGACCTAATTGACGGCTCTCGGACAAATAACCTGGATCATTCGTATTCTTATGTCTGGGATAGTAATATACCCCAGTATGACCGATTTTAAAAATATTTTTAAAAAATTGTTCGTGATGGACTTATTTTTGCTTCATCGACTCGTGATACCTGTGATACATTATGCGACCTCCCCTTGTTAGTGTGTCTTGTTTTCCTTTGAAAGTGCTGAAATGGCACTGACCAAGAAGGAGATGATGCTGCCCATTTGATTGAGATCCCTTTGCGAAGTGAATGGAGTGACCGATTGGCAGAGGAAAGGAAGAGGACAAGTAGCCAGACCAGAGAGAGAGAACTGAAGGAAGAGTGAAGGAAGGAGGAGGAGGAAGAAAGATTACCAGTAGATAATGAGTCATCGTTAGAGTGACCAAATGAGGCATGTGGTAGAAGAAGAATTGAGTGGATTCATTCGAAGGAGAAGGAGAGGAGGGAAAGGCCAATCGAGTCATCCCGTCATAGTGAGATGAGATTGAAAGAGTCAGCAGAGGAAGAATCATGAAGATGAGCACAATTGTCTCAATTATTCAAATTATCAATCAAGTTTCGTTGTGCATGGAGCGGACGATTCGGAGAATCTTTTCTTCGTCCTCAGATCTACCAAAGAGTCAACAATCTCATCATCTCATAGTCCCCACTTAGATATATGCCACATTCAGTTAACTGGCGACTCACATTTAGAGCTGAGATTGGAAAGGGAAGAAAGAGAAGAACCGAGATGAGATAATGAAGAGATATTGAAAACGAAGAAATGAGATAAAAGGAGATCGATTGTTTAAAGTGCGAAGATCTTTGTCTTGAGAATGAAAGAGTACGGGGAAGATGGGAGATCTGCGAGGAAGAAGAGATTGAGGGAGAGAGGGATGGACTAGCCTGCGATTGCTCAATGATGAGATCAGTCGAGAGAGAGGCAATCGCTTCTTCCCTCTCGGGAATCCCCTGGCGAGTGCACGAAGAGACGGAGAGAGGAGAGACTCCGATCGAAAAGACGCCTTTCATCAGAGTAACGAGGTTCTGCAAGCCAGCAGTCGATGATCTTGTTAAGTGGAATGAAACCTCTTGTTGAGATACCGATCCGAGAATGAGTTCGCACTCGTGGTACTCCTGAACTACGGAGGATGGAACAGATGAGTGCGAGTATATTTGATTAGTGGGTAAGGGATGGACTAACGTGAAGAATGTCGATCATTTGTCTGGTGGAATCGAGGGTGCAATCAGTGAATAAAGAGACGAGAAGAGGGACATTGTCGACGTCCTCCAGATGAGGTCGAATCTGACGAGGATAGGGGATCTCAATGAATGGAGAAGAAGCAACAAAGGACTCTTCCCCACCTTCTCCATTACCATAACAGTCGCTTCTCAGCCCTTCTAATTCGATCTCACTTGGTCAATTCCTGTAGGGAGTCTGGCCATATTCGGAGGGAGATGAGGTATGGAAGATTGATATGAATCAAGGGGCTTCCCTTCTCTACACGATGATCTTCTCCCTCTCTTCCATCCTAACACTTCCCTTCTCGAAGAATCGCCTCCAGGAACACATTATATAGATTTAATGTAGTGGCGTACTCTTTAGGGAAATGTGACAGTTCCAACCGGCCTCCAACCCCAATTTCTCTCCAATGATTCTGGTGCGAAGTTGGTTCTCTCTTGAGAAGAGAATGAATCGAATACATGAAGATTGTAGTGATTCGATCATTTCGAATACGAGTGGAAGTCCCTTAACTCCCCCTTTACAGAAGGCAGGAGGGAGGAATACACCTGTTCCTGAGATGCTGCCAATCCAAGAAAAGTCTGAGGGATATCATCCATCTCGCGTCCATTCCCATGCAATTCGAACTCAGAAACAGTGGAAGAGACTCGATTCATTTCTGAGTTAGGAGAGTAGTGAATGTTGTGTCCGATCACTCACTCCTTCCCCCCTCAATCCATTGAGATTCAGTTGCCAAGGGAAATCTCCCCTCGAATACACTCCCACAAGTGATGGCGACACACTCACTCAACATCTCAGTACAGAAGATCAGGGGAGGGGAAGGGGTTGGGGCAGGGGAAGGGGAAGGGGGGGGGGTGAGAAGTCACCTGGTAATCGAGTGTCGAGACGCAAAATCAGAAGCGACTGCTTTGGCCCTATCCGTCATTAGTTTAACTTGGTTTCCATCCCAGTAGGTGGAACATCGGGGAAGAAGAAGAGAAGGAGATCCCTGTGACTCTCCCCTTACTTCCTCCTTCCCTTCGTCTCACTCACTCTCACATGAATTCGACTCATTCCCTCATCTCTGATCACTGCCCCTTGAGCTTGAATTCGAACCCTCAAGAACTCTCCATTTCCCCATTCGCCTTCCAACCTATCCAACCCATTTCCACCTCCTTCACGAGGAATTCTGAAGGTCACTATGGATTCCTTATCGTACTCCTTCCTAAAAACTGCTTCTTCAGTAAAATATTTAAAGATAGTCTTTAGCGTACTTTGGGAGCGAGGGGATGAGTTGAGAGAGTGGACAGAGACAATGGCCTCCTTCCTTATCCACACATCCATTCACTCCCACTGATTCGACCATTGGACAGAGGGAGCCGATGAATCGATGCCTTGAGAAGACCTCTTGATTAATACCTCTTTATATATTCCATACCAATTGACGTCATCGAATGAGAAAGAAGTAATTGTGGATTCGTGGATGGAACAACTCAGATGGAGAACCTCTCCCATCGTCCCCAATTCATCTGCAACACAACTACATTCTTCTCCCTCCACTCATTTCCCTTTTCTTCCTTTCATTTACCTTCCGATGTCATCAAGAATATTTTTTCGAGTACCGTCTCAGAGGTGGAGAGTATTCCTTTCTTGTCGATGGCACAAACTCCGCTGACATCACTCATTCGAAGGGCCGCACTCCTCCATCCACCCTCTCAATCTTTCTTCACTCACTCGAAGACTATTCTGTCTTACCACTCAAAAGATCTTTCCATTTGGCCTTTCTGAAGAAAGAGCATATCGATTTATCATCAATTATCATATATTGAATAGCAATATTGTCACTGTAAATGGTTAATCAGTTGGTTCTCTCTCTGGATGGACTCACCAGTAGAAAGTGAGGAATGAGAATAGAGGAAGGATGAGACGGAGGAGTGGCAAGAGTACCACAACACACACTCCAACATCGAATCTACGAGAGGATCGAGAATTAAGACCGCGTGGGAATACCTTTCATTCGCATAATTATCTTCTGGTTCCGAAAAAATATATGCAATTATCAGTCCGAATATAGTCGAAATTAAGACGATTGGCACAAGAATTATGTCCATTTTCTTGATAATCGTAGATAATGATTCAATAGTAGATGATTTTATTCGTTTTTTGTTGAGTGATCTTCGGAGGAAAAGAATGAATGACTCCGATATACGGATCTGATATTAACCATTATCGCACCACTCCTCGTAGGCAATAATCTATGTACCTTTTGGTTTTCCGTGAATTCTCGATCTGAGATATGATCAAATATAAATGATAATCGGTCATCGCGAAGTACAACGTCACCCGTAGTGAGATCAGTGAAATGGACCTGAATTGTCTGTATGCGTATTGTTGTATCGATGGAATAAGCACTACATGAATAAGCACTCCCTATACTCTGTACATAATTCCGAGAAGTGCACCTGTAAATGCATCAAGTTGCCTACTCACGACATATCTGGATTGTTGGCTCATTCTTAAATGAACGCTCCACGAACTACAGAATATGAAGCCATTCACGTAAGAATCGAGCAAATCAGAGCAATCTTTGCAGAGCAGAAAAATTCGGAGTGCTAAATGTCTTCAAAAAGTTCAATGTGTGTCTAAAGTCCGGCGATGAGGTGAAATTGTTGTTTTCAGCTAGGGTTCGGGGGGATCGAGACGGTCTCTTTCATTCAGCCAATTACAGAATACTTAATTTGGGAGAAATGGAACAGTTGGGAAAATATGAAAGGGCAAAAAAACATATCGTACGGTTTTTACATTTGAGTGGTTTGAACAAAAGAAGTTTGAACATACATAAAATATTTATCTATATAAGGGTTAGAAATACGAGGGGGTATATAGCGAGTTCGTTACGCTTCCGGAGCCGTACTCCATTCCCCATGATTCGCACTCCGAGGGGGGGGGGGGCGCCTCGCACTACCTCCCCTTGTGTTGCCAACATAGTTGCCCACGCCGGCGGCGACCCCCATTACCCCCTATTCATGGTTCAGCACTGCTCCCCTCGACTTGAGGGAGCAGTGCTGAACGACGTATAGGGGGTCATGGTCAAAAATCGATCCGTAGGTCAATGGTAGGTCAATACTAGTCACCGTACCCAATCGATCATACAGTACCACCAGATACCGTATACCACTACCGTAACCCACGAATATCGCAAACTAACTTTATTTTTAAAAAGTCCTGGTACCGTGGTCAATCGATTGTACAGTACCCAAGTAACTACCGTAACCCAGTTCCATGGGTCAGATCCAGTTCCTTGGGTCAAACATTTTTCTAAAAATTTAAAATCGATGGTAAAAATATTTTTAATTATCCTACCGTACCTCTCGTTAATGTAGAATCATTTTATAATCGATTTAGGATTTTTAGAAAAATGATTGAAAATTTTAGAAAAATGTTTGACCCAAGGAACTGGATCTGACCCATGGAACTGGGTTACGGTAGTTACTTGGGTACTGTACAATCGATTGACCACGGTACCAGGACTTTTTAAAAATAAAGTTAGTTTGCGATATTCGTGGATTACGGTAGTGGTATACGGTATCTGGTGGTACTGTATGATCGATTGGGTACGGTGACTAGTCTTGACCTACCATTGACCTACCGATCGATTTTTGACCATGACCCCCTATACGTCGTTCAGCACTGCTCCCTCAAGTCGAGGGGAGCAGTGCTGAACCATGAATAGGGGGTCATGGTATGAAAACACCTCGCCGCCAGTCTTGGGCAACTATGGTTGCCAGCCCTAATCTATATGTATTCCCAATACCTCTTCTGGTTCTCCTCTCTTGTTAATTCGAATGCAGTTCAATTTTTGTTTATTCTATAAGAGATAGCAGTAAATTAGCCAAAATGAGCTCTCTTACTCTTTCGAGATTCGAAATCCACGAATTAAGTTTCCTTTGCACGAGTGTTCTCTCTTCTGTGGTGGAACGATAATGCAGAAGTGCGTTGATGATCAGAAGGCCGAAGGAGAGAAGAGCGAGGGACGACAGCCAAGGCTCATCGCTACACAAGATTTATTTTGAAATTCTATTTATGTACATTATACAGTACGTGCTAATCGCCTTGGTCATGTGCGTGCGCGGCGGAGCGCGGCTTGCGCGGATTGATTTTGCGTAAAGAATATTGCTTTTCACGATTCGAACCTATTATTTTCGAATTCTCCGTAAAATTTCGCATCGGAAGGACTATTCATTCATATTTTTAGAAAAAGAAATCAATATTTTGAATTCTGTAATGCTGCAACCTACCGTAATCCCAGTTTGCGATACTGTCGCTATCGTAAAGTGAGATTACGGTAGGGAAATTCCGCATTCAAAATATTGATTTATAAATATAAATATATCTTTAAAAATATGAATGAATACTCCTTTCGATGGGAAATTTTACGGAGAATTCGAAAGTAATAGGTTCGAATCGTGAAAAATAATATTCATCCCGCAAAATCAATCCGCGTAAGCCGCACGCCGCCGCGCAGCGCGGCGCACGCACATGGTCAAGGCGATTAGCACGTACTGTACAGTCCCATAGAGACGGAGTGTCGCCGTGAGGCGCACCATGCCGCATCTACTTTTAGACCTCTTCAAAGTTCATGTTTTTCGGTTATTTTTCGTTGCGGTCTCTTTATTGTATCTCGTTATTAATCGATCTGCATAATCTGTTTTTCAAAAGAAATCCTCTCCTTTCCATTTGTCATTTGCATCTGGCGAAGGAGAAGGGAAATGAGGAGATACAGTCGCGCGCAAAAGTATTTGGGCACTTTTTGAACTTCCTGTAAGTTTTTGACCAGGAATGGCTTCAATCTGAAACTAGGGTAGTATGCACTAAATTCATCGGAGATTATGATCATGCTATTGGGGTGTGACGCAATAGTCCAATCATTGCGTAGTGAAGACGTAATCAAACAGCACTTTTTCAAAACGGCTTTATTCTTACATGGATTTTTTCCAGCTCGCAAAACTTTTTGGGGTTGGAGTCATGCCCGAGGCCTACCCAGAAAAAAAAATTTGAGGTTGCTGCGCGATCGCACATTTGCTGTAGCCTTGCTGCAACATCGAGTTCGAAAATTCAGATCTCGGCTCCTAGTCAAGCTAGAGTCTGGTTCAAGGCATCAAAATGATCGCCGTCATGAGTCCAGATGATCCTGACAATATGAAAACAATATCTCGAAATTTGCCCTCAGGGCACGAAAAAATCACTTTTTTGGATGACCATTTTTTGCACATTCATAACTTTGTGGGATGTCTAGGTAAAAATCCGGTTTTTGCAGAGTAATGTTCAAAATGTATTGAAAATCTGATTCTCAACTTTTTAGAGCGATTGGATAACTTTCCTGCCCGCGACGTGCGTTTTCCGAGGTATACTAGGGTCGGGAAACACCTTGTTTACCCCTATGGGCGAGAGAGTGCAGACGACGAGAGTGCGTAAACAGGATGTTTCCCGACCCGAGTATCACTCCGAAAAACGGTCGCCGCGTGCCGGAAAGTTATCCAAACACTCTAAAAAGTTGGGAATCAGTTCTTCAATACATTTTGAATATGGCTATTCAAAAACCAGATTTTACCTAATTTTCCCGCAAAATTGTGAATGTCCAAATAATGGTCATGCAAAAAAGTGATTTTTTAATGCCCTGAGGGCAAATTTCGAGCTATTGTTTTCATATTCTCAGGATCATATGTTATCGTGATGGCGATCATTTTGATGCCTTGAACCAGACTCTAGCTTGACTAGGGGCCGAGATCTGAATTTTCAACCTCGGTATTGAAGCAAGGCTGCCGCAAATATGCGATCGCGCAGCAACCTCAAATTTTTTTTCTGGGTAGGCCTCGGTCATGACTCCAACCCCAGAAAGTTTTGCGAGCTGGAAAAAATCCATGTAAGAATAAAGCCGTTTTGAAAAAGTGCTGTTTGATTACGTCTTCACTACGCAATGATTGGACTATTGCGTCATACCCCAATAGCATGATCATAATCTCCGATGAATTTAGTGCATACTACCCTAGTTTCAGATTGAAGCCATTCCTGGTCAAAAACTTACAGGAAGTTCAAAAAGTGCCCAAATACTTTTGCGCGCGACTGTAGGAGAGACCTTCTGAGAAAAATTACCCGAGGCCGTACAGGAAAAAATGAAATTTCCCCTAAAATTGTCCCTAGGGGTAACTTTTCACGTAGAGTTCGAAAATCGATCTTAGAAAGCCGTATCTCCAACCCCTCATTTCCTGTGTCGCACTGCATCTGAGCGGTCGGTTTTTGTAAATCGTGAACGGTTGCTCCAAACACCATACATGTATAGTAATTCTTAAAGATCTCGACGAGACAAGCATTTTTCATGTTGGAAGTGAATGGCTAGCTCGTCTGTGGAAAAAGATACGACCGTTTGAATCTTGAAAAAAATCATCCTAAATTTGGATGCCATAATTATTCGCTTTTTTATTCTTCGATTTGATTCCTCGTTAAAAAGTACCCCTAGGGTTTTATTTTCATGGCAAATTTCGTTCCTGTAAAGGGTCCGCCAAGATGCCGAATTAGCAGGCATTCTATGTTTTTGCCAATATATGTAGTTCTAAGGCGCGCCAATGTGAACCATGATTAAATCTACTTGGTTTATAACTATACTAAGGTAGGGTAACAATATCCCGAAGAGAAAAATGCATTATCTCAATTTGCAAAAAAATCGATTTTTTTATGTCGATTTTATCCATGTTTTGGCGCATTCAACTTTCACTTTTCAATCCTAAATCCTAATTGCCTTAGCAAATCTAGTAGTACGCAGGGGTGTGAGTCAGAAAATATTAAACATAGGGCCATCACCAGTAAGGAAGGTAGGCATACGTTTGTTTGAAATTGTAATATTGAGCGTCGGAAAAGAACACAATTTAATTTCGAGCGCTGTTTCGCGCAGACGAGCTAGCCATTCACTTCCAACATGAAAAATGCTTGTCTCGTCGAGATCTTTAAGAATTACTATACATGTATGGTGTTTGGAGCAACCGTTCACGATTTACAAAAACCGACCGCTCAGATGCAGTGCGACACAGGAAATGAGGGGTTGGAGATACGGCTTTCTAAGATCGATTTTCGAACTCTACGTGAAAAGTTACCCCTAGGGACACTTTTAGGGGAAATTTCATTTTTTGCTGTACGGCTTATAGGTACAATTGCTCAATTCTCTCAGAAAGTCTCTCATAGGAGAGCGGACTGAAATCATCACCCCTCGGCAGATGAATTAAAGTTGATCTTTTGGAAAAATAGATCATGCAGATCGATCGGTATTAATTAGAGAAACATACAGTTAAAAATTTTAAAAAAATGTCACTTTGAAGAGGTCTAGAAGTTGATGCGACATGATGCGATACGCGGCGGCATTACTTTCGAGCAGGTTTTCGTTAGGGAGATGACTGCGTTATATACTGTAATTACCTACTTATTGAAAGACGATAAAAGAAGAAGCGTCGCTGCAAGAAATGTATAAACCAGATTGAGGGAGGAAGTGAATACAGAGCTCATTTCGATCGAGATCATCTTTGGCCTGCCTAAACAACTCCAATCGCAATCATAGATAACACAAATTGAGTGCACGTATCTCTCTAAGCAACCTGCATGTTCAATATGTAATAATGGGGCTTCTCTTAGAAGTCAGTGTGGTCTCCTCTCAAGAGGAGCTGGGGGTACTGTGTTTGGGGCTGGACAACTTCATTGTGTCGAGACATATATTTTGACTATTTATTCTTAGTGTTAAATTATATTTTAATTCTGAATTTCTAGAAAATCAGAATCATTTTTTGCAATTGAGTGTGCATATGTTTTGCATTCGGAATAATAAATAACACTACTAACCAACAATGTTTGCGGAATATTTTGTGAATCTGAGAAGGATCATTTTTTGACTCACATCACAGTTCACTCTCCCACGAACTCAAAAAGCTGTAAAATCACTGTAAAATGACTGTAAAATCGGTTAATGGAAAGCTCCTTCGCACACAGTATCAACAGCAGTTTCTACAATACTATGTGAGAATTCAGATTTTTAGCTACAATACATGCATTTTGAAACTTGGCTACACGCAAACTTTTGCCCCAAAAATGTTACATTTTTCGAATGGAGTGTCCGAACTGCCTCACAGTTGGTTCATTATGCGATCATCATTACTGTATAGTACCTGCCAAATTTGAGGCTTGTGGCTAATTGAGGAACGAAGATATGGCCATTTTGCGAAATTTTAGGGGTTTTAAAATCAATTTTCCCAGAGATTGCGAAATGCACTCAACAAGTTTGATGGTGGGTTCTACGCATCTGTTGTTCTACTTCCTCCACAGGAAATGGTGTAAGCCAGAAAAAATCGGTGGACCATACTATGGTCCATACAATTATATTTTCCGACATTGCATTCGAAGATAACGCACTGATCTAAGCGCTTCGAATGCATACCATATTCTGATACACAGTAGTGCTATATTCTTTTATGGTTTACCAACCCATCAGTACCAAGAGAAAATCGATATCTCATTTTAGAAGCAAGTTACAACTATTTAAAATTTAAACTTTTGGCCAGTACTGTACGTAGGTAACTATAATATAATAATTCAGCCTCTGTGAAAGTTTTAAGTAGTTTCATAAATCGGTTCCTGACTTATAGGCGGAAATTGAGATGGTGCCTACATGCAGCCTTGCTAACCCAGTCGTAGATGGCGCAAAATGAAGTTGACCACTGTGTTCAGCACCCTCGACAACCCCTTTTCACATGTTTTCGTAAAAACACCATGCCAGATCCTGTGGAAAGTTGTTAGACTCCTAGAGAATCGGACTCATATGGGCATCCATAGTCGTTCATTATATCAGAAGAAATCTGATAATAGAATTGAGATATTCCCAGTAGCGTACTCACTAGGATTTTGTAACCTATGCTCAAAATTTTGCCCTCAAAGTAACTTTTTACGCAGAATTCGAAAATCGTCCTTATAAAATCGTATCTCTGATCCCTCATTTTATAAGGCGCGCTGACGCTGAGTGGTCGCTTTTTGTAACTTGTGAACGGCCCGTCCAGACCCTATATAAATATATTGATTCTGAGATCTCGACGAGATATGCATTTTTACTATTGGAAGTGAATGGCTAGTCCATCTCTGAAAAAAAGTTAGGACCGTTTGAAATCTCAAAATTATCCCCTTAAAAAAGCGTGATGATCTAGAATAATCTAAACTTTTACAATGAATTCATCTTCCAATTTTACCCCCCCCCCCCTCCCCTGCGAAGAACGAGGAAAGATTAAGATGGCGAAAGTAGAAACAATGTCCTTCGATCAGCGCCGATTGGATGTTCGAGTGTAGATGGGGGCGAAATTTAGCGATTTTCGGTCAAAACAATGCCTGTCCTTCGAACACCGCCGTACATTAGGATATAATTTTCGCGTTTTTTGACTATTTTTTAATTTCAACTTTTCGCCAAAAACTAGACCAATCGTGAAGTGGAAAAAAATGAGGTGGCACTTTAGTAAGGAGCCCCCAAAATGGGTACCGGACAGATAAACTTCCAATAGTCTAATTGGGAGCTATTGGGCTCAAATATATTCAAAATGACCTATAACAACATTTTCAGTCGTTTCCCCAATAGCTATACCACTTTCATTGGTCACAAATTACGGTATGACCTCAAATTCAAAAATCGATATTTTGACCATTTTCAACGTATGACATATTTCCAAATGCACTAAATCGGTTTCAAACAATGTACTAACATTCCTAGAAACGTCTCACCAAAAGAGGGCAACTGTAAATATGATATGTCATCTGGGGAATCTTTGAAATGGTGCAAAACTGCACCTTAGGTCAAAGTAGTCACTGGGACCTGAATATAGGCTAGAAATGTAGATAACAACGAGCTGAACATTTCATCTGTTGAAAGTGAGATTCTATCTTTTCATTGAAGCACGCTTGAGAGCCTAGAAGTTCGTAGAAAACGACAAAAAGGCGCCCGGGTGAGCGCTAAATAGAGGGGAGGGAGAGGGAGGTCAGACGGCGAGAGTGACAGACGGTTAGAGCGCGCGCCTTCGAGGGATGCTATCTCATTTCTTCTCAACTTCCAGGCTCTCAAGCGCGCTTCAATGAAAAGATAGAATCTCACTTTCAACAGATGAAATGTTCAGCTCGTTGTTATCTACATTTCTAGCCTATAATCAGGTCCCAGTGCCTACTTTGACCTAAGATGCAGTTTTGCACCATTTCAAAGATTCCTCAGATGACATATCATATTTACAGTTGCCCTCTTTTGGGGAGACGTTTCTAGGAATGTTAGAACATTGTTTGAAACCGATTTAGTGCATTTGGAACCATGTCATACGTTGAAAGGGTCAAAATATCGATTTTTGAATTTGAGGTCATACCGTAATTTGTGACCAATGAAAGTGGTATAGCTATTGGGGAAACGACTTAAAATGTTGTTATAGGTCATTTTTAATATATTTGAGCCCAATAGCTCCCAATTAGACTATTGGAAGTTTATCTGTCCGGTGCCCATTTTGGGGGCTCCTTACTAAAGTGCCACCTCATTTTTTCCCACTTCACGATTGGTCTAGTTTTTGGCGAAAAGTTAGGCACATGTGGGGACTACAACATTCGCGCAATAACTTTGGGGGGTTTTTCCGATTTGCAAAGTGACGTCACTTTTGGTTCACCCGACCGCGCCACGCCAGGATGAGTGCCAGGAATGACGATAACAAAACGGATTTGTAGAGAATGATGGTATCTTTCATTTGAAAAGAAGAACCGCTTTCTATCTCAATTTTAAACGAAGTTATGGTCATTTAAGTAGGCCCGATTTGACTACCGAAAAGTGAATGTACCATGTTTGGGCTTCTGAATCTCGAAGATGACGATGGTTATCAAAATTCTGACGACGCAGTTCGAAAGAGCATCATTTGAAATACTTTGTACCAAAATCTTGGCGGGATTGGTTGAGTTTGAATTTCACTGCCGCAGAACCCCCTAAAATGGTCGATTCTCCCGCGATTCGTCTCATAAAACCAGTTTTGGCCGAAAGTGGCAAGGCATCACGCCGAATCCCAATGAACGAATCATGCAAAATGATAGTGACCATTGTGTTCAGGATCGAAAACTACCCCAGAAACCATGTTTTCGTGAGTTTTAGGTTTCGAACTGTTCCGATGTTTTTTTGAATCTATCGCAAACGGTCTCATATGTCGTGCCCATTGTACCGTACCCCTTGTCACCGTAACCCACACCACGGCGGTCGATCGCAAACCGGCTTTTTTTTATTGGAATGTGTTTTAAAAATGTGTTTTTTTTCAATCATCAGCAACTTTGAGAGCAATATTTTGATATTTTACGATTCAAAGAATCATTGTCTATGAACACGATGCAATCCTCTACGGTCCATTCAGAAAATTTCGACGGCAATCAGAAATTTCAGAAGGCCTTTAGAAAAATCAGACGGTCTTCAGCAACTTCTGACGATCTTTAGGAAATTTAGAGGTCCTTCAGAAACCGCTACTGTAATCCGCGATTATCACGAACTGACTTTGTTTTCAAAAAGTCAAGATACCGTAGCCAATCGACTCTACAGTCCTTTCACAACGCTTACGCTGAGGGGATGAGAGCAGGTTCCAGCAGGTTGATTTTTTATCTTTGAACTTTGAGCTTTCAACTTTTGTGTTTTTGCTAATATCCGCTTCAAACTCATCTCCTTGGCTTCGGACCTTCACCGTTGGCATCCCCTGGACGAACACTTTTATAATTTGAACTTTGATCTTTGATCTTTAAATCTAACTTTCCGTAATTTGCTTCAAAACCATCCTATCCACAACTTTTTCGGATCGCCCGGCCTCACGAGTCTTTTACAACGTTTTAAGCAGGCTTCTACTTGCAAAACTTCGAATGCGATATCGTATTTACCTGCGAATTAACAAACCATCCATTCGAAATGCATATGGCATTTGTATATTCAGCCCAACCTGCTCTCATCCCCGCAGCGTAAGCGTTGTGAAAGGACTGTAGAGTCGATTGGCTACGGTATCTTGACTTTTTGAAAACAAAGTCAGTTCGTGATAATCGCGGATTACAGTAGCGGTTTCTGAAGGACCTCTAAATTTCCTAAAGATCGTCAGAAGTTGCTGAAGACCGTCTGATTTTCTAAAGGCCTGAAATTTCTGATTGCCGTCGAAATTTTCTGAATGGACCGTAGATGATTGCATTGTGTTCATAGACAATGATTCTTTGAATCGTAAAATATCAAAATATAGCTCTCAAAGTTGCTGATGATTGAAAAAAACACATTTTTAAAACACATTCCAATAAAAAAAAACCGGTTTGCGATCGACCGCCGTGGTGTGGGTTACGGTGACAAGGGTACGGTACAATGGGCACGACATATGGACCAATAATCAATTGAAATAGTTTGGGAAAAAGTCAGTTTGCGATTAATGCGGAATACGGTATCCGGGGTTACACTATCCGTATGCTATAAGGGGTTTGCGATAATTACGGATTACTGTAGCGGTATTCGGTATCTTGGGGTACTGTAGAGTCGATTGGCTACCGTATCTACCGTATCTTTTTGAAAACAAAGTCAGTTCGTGATAATCGCGGATTACAGAAGCGGTATACGGTAGCTTGGGGTACTGTACGATCGATTGGGTACGGTAAATTGACTTTTTGAAAATTATGTCAGCTCGTGATAATAGGGGTTACGGTAGGTTAGCTATATACGGTGGTAATGTTGGATCGATGGGGTACTGTACTTAGTCTTGACCTACCACGACGCCAATCGATTTTGACCATGACCGCCTACATGCTTTGCGCACAGGGGACGGCGTGGCAATGCGCATCACCCCCTGTCGCCGGCGGCTTGGACACCTATTAGCGGGACGCCGTGGTCATTAGGGATTCGAATTTTCGGCCGGTGCCAAGTCTCTGAAGAAATATGTTGATTTTCTCAGATTGTCTGTTATAAATGTGTCGATTTTGCAGCTCAATGTAAAGGTAAAAGTAAGATGTAGTCCCGCGGGCGGGAATTCCGGTATAATGCACACAAGTACTGTGAGGATCACTCTGCTAGGCCCGATGTCACAAATCGATAGGCTCCAAGGCCAAAGTGAATAATGTATGCCGTTTTTTCTCACTCAGATCACTCAGTGAAATTAAAAAATAGTCAAAAAACGCGAAAATTAAATCCTATTCATAAAGCCAATAAAAATTGAACTCGCGCCCTTCTATTTTGCGTAGCAACCCTTCCTCTATAGTGAGCATAGTGGGGAAGGGTTGCTACGTCATTTCTGTAATTTTGTAAATTTCCCGCGTAAGTTTGTGGGCGGAGCTTCGCGCGAGTGAATTCGAAGATGGTCGTTCTTTCTTGCGTTTCTTTGCATGCTGTGATTTGGTTTTTGCCTTCATTGATTCTTTTCAGCTAATAATGGGAGATAACGGCGAGGCTGCTGCTAACGCGAATGCTGGAGGTGATGGAAACGCCGAGTACATCAAGCTGAAAGTCGTCGGCCAGGTTAGTATAGGGTTGTCTTCCTTTTATTGTTTTTAAAATTTTCCCTGTGAGCTGATTCGCAGTATTTCCTAGCCTATTGTCACGAACTACTCGTCATTGAGGGAGTGCATGTGGCAAATGCACAACCTTTTTCAAAGAATCTTTAAGTTTTAAAGAATCAAGTTTTGATCGCCAGGACTCGAATGAGGTCCACTTTCGTGTGAAGTACGGAACCAGCATGGGAAAGCTGAAGAAGTCTTATGCGGACAGAACCGGAGTCTCTGTTACTTCTCTTCGATTCCTCTTCGACGGACGCAGAATCAATGATGATGACACCCCTAAGAGTCTGGAAATGGAGGAGGACGATGTTATCGAGGTTTATCAAGAGCAGCTGGGTGGTGCTGCTTGTTAAGTTATCTATTGGACATTGAAATGGTCTCATCCTGACTGGTATTTTTGCCCTTCCCATTGTAAGAAGTGTTCCCTGGGAACCCTCATATTGTATCGTTTATCTCAAACCGATCGTTTCACACCGATAACACGTTCCAATGTTGTTCATGCGATGATAAGTAAATTTGGCACTAATTTTTTGTACAATGTGCGAATAACGAATTAAGCAACTGATTTTGTTTGCTCAAAAATCACGGGTGGGTTGGGCGATTGTTGCATTCTTCGCCTGCCCGTTAGTCGTTCGACGACAGTGTTAATGCGTTTAGTAGCCTGAAGGGATTGATTCATTATTAAGAAATGGGCATTATAATATTACTCACTAGTGAGCGGGAAGTTTCTTCCATAGAACAGGCTGGTTTAACAGAGGTCTCCGAAGAGTACGTGAATGGCTATAATGTTTATGAAAGGTAAATTAGAATATCATCACGAACCGTGAAACACCGTTGTAGCGTCCTGGCTTTCTTGAATTTTTGAAAAGCGTATGGTTCTGTGTTGAGAAAATAACTGTTCCTACACTTGTCGAAATGTCTCTGATTACGATCCAATTGATATTCGCACACTAGTACATCATGCTCCTACAAGATTCATATACAAATTATTGATTGTATTGGTATTGTCGTTTGTGGTTTTCACACCTGCTCTAATCTACTTATTTTGATTACTCTCGATGCTTAGTGTTATGTTCACCCATTGGCCAGCATAGTTCTTTCAGTAATGCACGGTATTTCGCGCCCATAAAACAATACAAATATGGGTTTTTTTTCATTCTTGCCCTTCTTGCGTTCTAGTGTGATAAACAGCTGTTCTGGAGTAACGTGATACGTCAATGTGGTTCGGATTGTGAAATGCTTTGCATTATGCTCAATGCAATATATATGCCCGCACTCCATATGGATCCGCCATGGATATGAACCGTGTAATGACGAATCACTTCGTTTAGTTCTCACTCTTTCTCTCTGCGCTCTCTCATCTCTTTGTCCACATTGTCTTATTTCCCGTCCACGATCTACCCTTATGTTGAAGCCCAGATAAAATAAGAGGTAAAAGTTATTACTTAATACTATTCGCATGGGAGTAGATACGATGTTCCTATTAAAGTTACCCAACAAGCACGAAACCCTGATCTCACCCTGATCCCGTCGCGTGTACGAGAGAGTATGCAAAAGTGAGAGATCGCGGGATTACGCTGGTCATTTCCGGCTTTCCCTTGAGGCTACTATTGATTTTCAGCATTTTTGTATATTCATTCTCAACTAATTCAGCCATTGGCTATTCAATGGAGGACAAAAAAATAATAGGTCATTTTCGTCCTTGTTGGGTAACTTTAACGACAGCATATGAATCATCGATATAAATTACGCTGGTCATTTCCGGCTTTCCCTTGAGGCTACTATTGATTTTCAGCATTTTTGTATATTCATTCTCAACTAATTCAGCCATTGGCTATTCAATGGAGGACAAAAAAATAATAGGTCATTTTCGTCCTTGTTGGGTAACTTTAACGACAGCATATGAATCATCGATATAAATTACGCTGGTCATTTCCGGCTTTCCCTTGAGGCTACTATTGATTTTCAGCATTTTTGTATATTCATTCTCAACTAATTCAGCCATTGGCTATTCAATGGAGGACAAAAAAATAATAAATCATTTTCGTCCTTGTTGGGTAACTTTAACGACAGCATATGAATCATCGATATAAATTACGCTGGTCATTTCCGGCTTTCCCTTGAGGCTACTATTGATTTTCAGCATTTTTGTATATTCATTCTCAACTAATTCAGCCATTGGCTATTCAATGGAGGACAAAAAAATAATAGGTCATTTTCGTCCTTGTTGGGTAACTTTAACGACAGCATATGAATCATCGATATAAATTACGCTGGTCATTTCCGGCTTTCCCTTGAGGCTACTATTGATTTTCAGCATTTTTGTATATTCATTCTCAACTAATTCAGCCATTGGCTATTCAATGGAGGACAAAAAAATAATAAATCATTTTCGTCCTTGTTGGGTAACTTTAACGACAGCATATGAATCATCGATATAAATATGCAAGCCATAATGAATTGTACCCCCTCCTAATGAGAAAGGAAAAAGTCTGATCTGGTGTTCAACAGAATAGCCGGGGGGGGGGGGGGGGGTGATAACTGCACAACAAATCGCCGTTCGCTTGCGGTTCGACGTAGCAATTGGGGAGTTGCGTCAGTGTTACCAGTATGTGCTCCCCTACATTTTTGTAGGGTAGCACATACTGGTAACAATGAAGCAACTCCCCATTCACCATGTCGAACCGCAAGCCAAAGGCGATTTGTTGTGCAGTTGTCACCCCCCCCGATAGCCCACTATGTAATGTAATGTTGGCACGCTCGCCCTTTTATAGTTTTTATAGCTCCTTACCGTGATCAGGCACGCGCGCAAATTCAAATAATTTGACGGTTGTTGAGTAACTTTAAGTAAATCTCTTCCTTGTAAGCTATTTAGTACGCAATTTCATTTTTTTTCCATTTCACTAACCTTATATGAAGGGAAGATGGGTCGTCCCTGACAGAAGTGTGATGTCTCCATTACAAGACATTTGCCCACCACCACATCTAATGGAAGAGTATCGTAGAATGGAGTAGAGAATACCTGATGGAAAAGAATAGAGTAGTAGAGGAGGGAAAGGAAGAACCTCGTTAGGATGGAACATACGACTTTCGTCACAGAATGTCTCATGAGGACGAGCATAGTAAAAGCCGAATAGAAATCTGTGTCCGCCAGGAGACTCGAATAGTCTTTCCACTCGAAACACTCGGAGTTCACTTCTAGGCAGTACACTCTCCTCCCAATCTTCACTCATCACTTTTGGCTCATCCATTATCTCATTCCGTTTGCCCTTTCTCTGATCGAGACTTCGCAAAATCTTCTTGTGCTATAATGAAGAGCTGGTGAATGGCTGGGCGTAGTGTGTACCTTGTCACTCTTCAGCTTCCTCACATATACACATTCTCCCACTCGCATTTGAAGGTTTTTACGATTCTCTAATGCCTTGTAGTAAAGACATCCGTCCAATCTTAAAATAATTGATAACAGAAGAGTATTTGTAAGTGGGAGTGACCTTATATCCGGTTGATTCTTGAGAAGAACGTCTCCGTGTGGGGAGGGAGTTGAGGAGACGCAGAGAGGACAGGAGAAGGACCCGGTCGAGGGAGTTTGTATGCAGTCAGAATGGAGCCAGAAGTGGCAGCTGAAGGGCGGGATAGAGAAGGGGATCAATATCTTCCTCACTCATCGCATTCTATCATTTCTCCCTCATCTTCGACTACTCCGCACACACATCTCACTGCCTCATCTCTTGATTTCTCACCACCTTTCCATTCATCTGGATTGTATGATCCAACCTGTAATAGAGATACACTTCCCACAATAGCAACCTAATTGCATGAATACAGTCCATCGGAAATGGCAATAAGCAAATTGAGATTGCTGCTATTGTGGATAGTAATTGAAGTGTGTGCACCGTGGGAGAATGGAATACTGACAGGGGATGCAGAATCGAGGTACGAAGTGTCTGTATGTCGAGCGGGATGGAAATCATTCCGTCGCCATTTCTTCTTCTCACTTTCGTCCTCTTCCCTCCCCCTTCTGCTCAAACGATTTCGAAGACAACTTAAGAGGGAATTCATTGGAGGCAGACAATGAGAATACTTGCCTTAGCGAGTGAGTGTCCACTGCATCACTTGTTATATATTGGATGTGAGTGAGAAGGCCCGCGAATAGCTCCCTCTCCTCATTCACTGCTGCTGACCTCCAATCCTCCCTTTATTTCCGATCATTACTCAGGAGAACCTACCTTAGTTTGTAAAGAAATGATGCGAAAGCCCGTGTTACTTTCCCGTCGTTTCGATGGAATTTGCGGTGAATGTATAGATACAGAGTGTATAGGGGATTGTTGGTTCCTGTCCCCAATTTGGGCTGATGTCTAAGATTTCTTCGTAGAAATAGTGTATGAGAAGGAGGGACAGGATGGAGTGTCGACTGATGGAGGGAGAGGGAGACTGAGGGGGGAATAGTAGCAGTACAACGAGTCGAACAGGAGCAGGAGAAGGGAAGAGGAGTGAGGAAAGAGAAGTCGACTGTGATCTCGCAGTTGGAGGAGAGGGGGAAGAGCGTGAAGATACAGAGATGAGCCACTCCCGATTCCCACCTCAATCCATCTACATTCTCATACTGTCCATCTAGTTTGAGTGAGCAGTCAATAAGGCGGGGTCTCTTCTCTCATTTACTCTCTACCAATCTAGACTCTCTGTCGAAAGACTTTCCTTACGAAATAGAACTGCCGAAGAATTTTGCAACTGTCTAAATACTATTTTTAAAACTATATAATATAATATTTTTAATTAAAAAATAGTAACGAAAAATCTGACCATAATTGAATGGAGGAATTGGGTTGACACGAATGTCTGACGAATCGAGAAAGATTTCCTTTGATTGTCGTGTCGATGAAATGGTTTGGAGTGAACGAGAAGCAACGAAGAGCATTCGAAGTGCCCGAGGAGAGACCAGAGGCCAGAGTACACAATGACATCACTTCCCCCACCATCTCTATCTGAAAGATATCCAAGTTACCATCTATTTTAGACCCTAACAGCGGATCTATATGATCATCACTCGGTGGCAGAGGTACTTGTAATATCCTAATAAAGGGAAGATGGTTTCTCTCCCACTCAAAGTAGGAGGAATGAAGACTCGTCAAAAGGAAGAAAAGAAAAACAGGAACCCTTTTGCATAAGAAGGGTTATCATGCCGAATATAAAAAAATATCATTGTAATAATTGTGCTGTTCGTGGTCGACGCCAAAATTACATCGTTTGCGCATGTTATAGCTCTCGGTGATTCTAAATGCACACGAGCGAGTTTCCCTGGGGAGAATTGTATGCTGACAATGCCTGTCTATTTGATTTTTCATGATAAAATTAATGATTAAAAATGAACTTTTCGGAGGCTGAAAAGTAAAGGGAGAGGCTAGCACAGATCGGATCGGCATCACGAGAGCAATGCAAATCTTTGAGCAAATGCGAGAAAAATAGATTGATGATATGAACAATTGATGCTCGCCCGAGGGAACGAGAGAGCACGCAAAATCGAGAGAGCGAATACATGGGGAGAATGTGAGAGTGCACAATAATTTGCACGTGCCACTATTTCATCTTTATATTTAGGGACCACAAGGGGAATAGCCGAAATGAACCTATGCCACCCTAACTATACTCAAAATGCCCGCTGGGATCCAAATAAGATCATACTTTTGGCCGTTTGTCGATATCTCATCTCTGAATCGCGCTAGAGGTCATAAAGTACGTGAAAAAGTGTCAACGGAAAGCGGCAGAAAAGCGAGACGAGGAAGAAAGGGGCGGAGCCAATTCCGCTGCCTCTCCAGTCAAATCGCCAAAAATTTGGGCAGGGCTTCGCCCTTTCCCGGATGCGCCTCACCCCCATTAGGTAAAACGAGGAAGGGATGCAAGCGCGCTCTTTTGCAGGCCCAGGCGCTCTCTACACGCGCCGGGGCAGAAACTGGTGCAAAAGAGGGAGGAGGGGAGAGAGAGAATGCACTCCGCTCTCTCCGCCTAATCAGTGTATCGCGAACTGGTTTCTTTTGAATCACAAATCAACGAAACAATATTTTATCAAGTTTTCTTGATAGAGGTACTAGAATACCGATAGGCTATCAGGCAAGCCTTGTCCCGTATGTCTATGCTCGCTGAGCGCGCCAAACCAGCGTTTTCCAGCGTTTTCGCAACATAATTATCGTATGCTGACCTATTCAGAGAACACTTTTACCAGCGGCCAGGGCTATATCGAAAGGTAATGGAAAGAGCTTCCGAATCCTTTTTTGAGCGAGTGATTTGGTTGAGAATGAAGCTTGTGATTCCTAAATCTCGCTTTCGAGGGGAAATGTGTCAGAGGAAAGTGGGCGGAGCTTGGGGAGTCTACTTATATTAGTGCACAGATTCGTGAACTCTTCGTCTCTCCCTTTGCTTTTCACTCTCCGAAAAGTGATTTTTAATAATTATTTTTACTAATTCATGAAAACTGAAATAGACAGGCTTTGCCAGCATACAATTCCACCCCTGGAACGACACTCAGGAATTTAGCACCACTGAGAACAGTGAAATATGTACAAATGTGATTTATACGTGATGCTGCCAGGAGTCAACGAAGACATTGGAAGCAACATGATTGAATGTACCGTTTTCGGGATCTTCGATGACCTCAGATCAAAGAGTTACAAAGAGTTGAATTGCCTTTTTTTGTGCCAAATCCCTTCAGAATTGTTCGATTCGTTCGCAAACGATAAAGGGTTTTTCCTTGTAGCAGTTGAAAATTAGAGAGAAAAGAAGATGTATTCAACCTCCTCTGTTTACTGTGAGAATAGAAAGCGTAGTCCGTGGTGTGGTGGGCGAGATTTAGTATATTTGTTTCTAAGTATACGCGGAACATTTTCCCTCCGCGTTTCGCGTATATTTAGAATTAAATGTACTAAATCTCGCCCACCACACCACGGACTACGCTTTCTTTTCTCACAGTGCCATTCCGAAATACGTATATGAGACCGTTTGCCTAAGAATCTAGCAAGGGCCGGCATAGTACAAAAATCGTGATTGTCTTTAAATATGTATTGTGGGGTAGTTGAAGGCGCTGAAGAAGGTGGGCACATTCATTTTGTCCCCAGAGTTGCCGTTGGCTCCAGACGGCGTCAAGTCGAAAGCGCATTTTTGCGTATATCTCATAATCGGAATGCACTAAATTTTGGGGTTTCCGGGGTAGAATTTTATGCTGATCACGCCTGTCTACTTCATTTTTCATGAATTATTAAAATAATTTTTAAAAATTTAACTTTTCGTGGGCACAACTCCGAGCTTAGCAATTTACACCAATGTATGGTCGTGACGAGGGGATTCAGAATCTAAAATTTCATCAAAATTCTCGGTACGACTTTTAAGATTGGAGTGAAAACGTGGTGCGAAAATGGGTGAAAACGAGTCAATCGCAAGCTCTCCCTCCTTTCTCCCCCTGGCAGTTTACGACCACTCGCCGCTCTCTCCCTCCTCAACACTCTCTCGGCCCCTTCCTCTCCTCTGCCGGGGAGATCTTGCGATTGCCTCGTTTTCACCCATTTTCGCACCACGTTTTCACTCCAATCTTAAAAGTCGTAACGAGAATTTCGATGAAATTTTAGATTCTGAATCCCCTCGTCACGACGATACATTGGTGTAAATTGCTAAGCTCGGAGTTGTGCCCACGAAAAGTTGAATTTTTAAAATTATTTTAATAATTCATGAAAAATGAAGTAGACAGGCGTGACCAGCATAAAATTCTACTACCACGGAAACATTACTCACGTAAATTTAGTGCATTCCGATTATCAGATATACGTAAAAATGCGTTTTCGACGTGACGCCGTCTGGAGCCAACGGCAACTCTGGGGACAAAATGAATGTGCCCACCGTCTTCAGCGCCTTCAACTACCCCTAAATACAGAGTTACGGAGAATTGAGATTTTTGAGCTCTGCCAGATCTCTCCGAATCTGCTCGATTCTTAGGCAAACGACCATTAAATGCATTAAAAAATCCCTCCCCTACTTTAAGACTCGACAAGCAAGCAGCATTCTCCCTATTACAATACAGGGAAATTGCGAGAATTGAAAATTACATAACGTGTTGCCTTTTTTTCCAAGAAAAGAACTGACCAGAAATTCGTTGGCCTTCCTCGGTTGTTTGGTCCTTAGAATTCCCTTGGAGAGGAAGAGATTAGAAGAGGAGGAGAGTCGATTGGAACAGGAGGGAAGAGAACAATTGGAAGGGGAGCAGAAACATCGAAGTGCACGATGGATACACTCGGAAGGAGAGATACAGCCTCCTCGTGAACACTCGCAGGGGGGAATCGAAGGAAGAGAAGGGAGAGGAGATCGACTACTCATTCCCATCTCATCTTAACCAATCCTTCATTACTTACACTCACAAAACTCCTATTTTGCAGTCAATATTGGAGTGTCGAATACGTTCGTTAGTTTCTTTATTCGGAGGAACGTAAAGTGCGCAGTATTGATTGTGAATCCCAAATGCTAATGGATACAATTGAATAGAGTATCAATTACCCGAAGACAGAAGCCATCGAATTTTGCATAAGTCGCTTTTCCCTGTTTTTAAGAGTTTATCTAAGAGATTCTATCCGAGTGAGTGAAAAATTTTGTAGAGACGCTTGACCCTAGCG
Organism: Pristionchus mayeri; assembly: GCA_036245805.1. Taxonomy (NCBI): domain Eukaryota; kingdom Metazoa; phylum Nematoda; class Chromadorea; order Rhabditida; family Neodiplogasteridae; genus Pristionchus; species Pristionchus mayeri. Next base: position 22,981,624 of record BTRK01000005.1, on the reverse strand, counting down.
AAAAAAAACCAGGATTCCTCCAACATATCACGGATCTCCTGTAAAAATACAGGAAAATGAGACCATCCTACGACAAATTTTTTTTTCGGATCATGGATTTCGCTGTAAATGTGAGAACTGACCAAAGTGAGGGCGGTGAGAACGCCTATCCACTTCGTTCCTCGAAATTTGCATGTTGAACGGAGTTATGACCTACCGCGTTGGAAGGCCTTTTCTCGGTCAGTTTTTGACCTACAGCGAGCGGATTTTTTTCAATCGACTCGTAATAGAGAGATCTACAAATAAGTTCTTTTACGCCCCATGCGGAAATGACGTCTTCACATAGTTTCATGCAAAAAACCGGTTTTCTCATCATAATATGCTAATTTTCTACCTTTTCTGATCAAAACATCTCGATTTTTATTCTTGATTTGGATTCCCCATCCCCGAAATGGGGTACGTACATAGTTCATAGGTCGTAGTAGGTCGAGGTACATAGCGGCACTCAGTAGGGAGAATTTGAACATTGTGCAATTTTTGAATGAAACATGTTTTGGTACGTATCTCCCCTCCAACTTATGCAAATTAAAGAACTTATACCTCTTTTGGATACCTCTCCAGTAGGTCTCCGACAATGACTCAGGGTACGAAACCCTGAAGTTATCCGTTTTCGAGATACGGAGTAAAAACTAGTTGTATTGGGCTGTTCTTCGGAAATTTGAGGCGAAATGGTCCCAAAAGTCCACTATGATATTGCATCTTCTCTATATTTATGATTGATTCGGATTCCCTACCTTGAAATTGACTTATGTGCATAGTTCGTTTGTCTTGACATGGGGATGTAGACATCGCTACTCAGTAGGGAGATCTAGGACTTGTAATATTTTTTGAAGAAAATGCAATTATCTGTGTGAGATCCTTCAAAAGGGTTTTTACTCTCCAAGGTTTTTACTCTCCAACATATGCAAATGAAAGAACTTATACCACTTTTGGATACCTCTCCAGTAGGTCTCCAACAATGACTCAGGGGTACGAAACCCTGAAGTTAGCCGTTTTCGAGATATCGAGTAAAAACCCTTTTGAAGGATCTCACACAGATAATTGCATTTTCTTCAAAAAATATTACAAGTCCTAGATCTCCTACTGAGTAGCGATGTCTACATCCCCATGTCAAGACAAACGAACTATGCACATAAGTCAATTTCAAGGTAGGGAATCCGAATCAATCATAAATATAGAGAAGATGCAATATCATAGTGGACTTTTGGGACCATTTCGCCTCAAATTTCCGAAGAACAGCCCAATACAACTAGTTTTTACTCCGTATCTCGAAACGGATAACTTCAGGGTTTCGTACCCTGAGTCATTGTCGGAGACCTACTGGAGAGGTATCCAAAAGAGGTATAAGTTCTTTAATTTGCATAAGTTGGAGGGGAGATACGTACCAAAACATGTTTCATTCAAAAATTGCACAATGTTCAAATTCTCCCTACTGAGTGCCGCTATGTACCTCGACCTACTACGACCTATGAACTATGTACGTACCCCATTTCGGGGATGGGAATCCGAATCAAGAATAAAAATCGAGATGTTTGATCAGAAAAGGTAGAAAATTAGCATATTATGATGAGAAAACCGGTTTTTTGCATGAAACTATGTGAAGACGTCATTTCCGCATGGAGCGTAAGAGAACTTATTCGTATATTTCTCTATTACGAACATATTGGAAAAAATACGCTCGCTGTAGGTCAAAAACTGACTGAGAAAAGGCCTTCCAACGCGGTAGGTCATAACTCCGTTCAACATGCAAATTTCGAGGAATGAAGTGGATAGGCGTTCTCCACGCCCTCACTTTGGTCAGTTCTAAAGTTTACAGCGAAATTCTTGAACCAACAATTTTTTTAGTCGCATCGGTTCCTGCATTTTTACAGGAGATCCGTGATATCGTACATGTCAGCGAAATCAGAACGGCCACCGAGAGGCACCGTGAAATTTTCGATTTCTGGCTCTCTGCGAATACGCAATTTTAAAAGTCGTGGTTGTGCTGATATTTTTTATCATGGTCGATTTGCCGGAATCGACCCGGACATGCTCGGTCAATTATGGCTAGAAATCGATTATTTTAAATACACAACATTTTGGTGTGATTACGGTATTTAGAAAGCTCACCGAACTTGGTGAGATTTCCAAAATACCGTAATCGCACCATAATTGTTTGCTTTCGATTAATCGATTTCTAGCCAGAATTGACCGGAGAGAGCCAGAAATCGAAAATTTCTCGTGTGCCTCTCGGTGGCCGTTCTGATTTCGCTGACATGTACGATATGTCATACATGTAGCACTCGGTGAGTATAACTCAGGCGTGGTTTATTTAGTGTTTTAGATCATGCTTCGAAATGCCATGAACTTTAGTCCGAATCGTCAATTGTCAAACTTTTCTGTTTCGCAATCAATCGAAACGATTCTAACCTCTAAAAATACAGAATGTTCAATTGATTCCTAATCCTTCTATGCAACAAACCCCAACGAGACCGAACCTCATCCTTTGGTGTTAACAATGAACTAACGATCAGTACCGCTAGATTCCACTTTTCCCTGTTCGAACCTTCCGATGGTAGATATTCTCTACTTCCCTATGCCATTCGCACTGCCCCAAACATCTCAGTATTAAAAAAGGGTTACCATGAAACAGAATCATGGACTCTCACAACGATTGTACTGCATGCTGAGTACTGTACGGTGGCTTTCCCTAAATTCTGCGCAACGCACTCGAAACCAAGTGATTTCTGATCGAAAAGCGCCCTCTATAACCCCATGGTGCCAGTTTGTTGTCCGCGAGACTCGTGGGAACCCTTTTTTTAAGAGACCCTCCACCAGAGAACGTAACAGACCCTCGGATGGCCGAACATTCAATAATTCCCATACTTTTTTCCAGGAGGGCGGTTCGAGTGGTGATCGCAGGCAGCAATGACTAAGGCTAGGGGTATCCAAAATGGCACATAAAGTGACACAACTAAATTTAAAAAAAATATATTGGGTGATTGGTATTTTGGAATCGACTAGTGGTATCTCACCTAATTTAATTTTTAGAGACTAAAAACGGATATTTCGACTTTTTCGACTCTGAACTTGGCCATATCGTCAAATTCTGAGATGTGGGAATTACAATTTCTCAGAAACGGACACTACGTTACCCTAACTACAAGAAAACGTTATTTATTAGTTACACAACAGTGGTTCATTTAACTCATTTTTCGTGCTTCCCCTTCTTTAAACAGGAATAATGAAAATAATAGAAATTCAATATTTGTGACTGCGTTAGAGCCATAAAGTATCGGTTTGAGTTGCCTGATCACTCCGCTATCTCCCTTTGGCTCGAGATGACGTTGCGTTGAAATCAGATTTCTTTACAAATCTCGCGCACCAATTGTGCTAAAATTATCAGAATTTTTTCATGGCGCAGAATATATGGCGAACACGCCTGTCTAATTCATTTATCATAATTTTGAGAAAAATATATAATAAATTAAAAAATGAAACTGCGCGGAGTAACAATAGAGTTTGACGAAGTACACAGTTCTGACCGGCTTGGTGAGAGGAGTACTAATCTAAATTTATAGCCAATTTTTTTCCGCATAGACATTTTGAGAAAACATTAATAAAGTGAAGCACTTTGACAGTAAAAGAGGCGATTCGCCCCTCTCGAGCGCTGCCTTCCTCTGGGTGTGGAGAGAGAGAGAGTACATGAAATGGAGAGAGTAGAGAGGAGGGAGAGGGAGATGGGAAGAGAATCAACAGAGACTTGTCTCGCAGAAATGCTTCACCTTATTATTGTTTTCTCAAAATGTCTATGCGGAAATGGGCTATAAATTTAGATTAGTACTCTTCTCACCAAGCCGGTCAGAACTGTGTACTTCGTCAACTCTATTGTTACTCCGCGCAAAGTTTCATTTTTTAGCTTATTATATAATTTTTTCAAAAATTATGATAAATGAATTATACAGGCGTGTTCGCCATATTATTCTGTGCCAGGAAAAAATTCTGATAATTTTAGCACAATTGGTGTGCGAGATTGTAAAGAAATCTGATTTAAACGCAACGTCATCTCGATCCAACGGAGCTCCTCGTGCAAAATGAATATCCCATCGTCTTCAGCACCTTTGATAACCCCAAAATCACATGAAATCAGAAATTTGAAAAATTTTGCTGTTCCAGCCTCTGTTCGATTCTTAGGCAAACGGCCTAATATCAGAAAACATCAGCGCGCGAATGCCTATTGGAATGTTTCTGATTCTGGTGGATTTTCGTGCGAGGAAATCCCTCGAGGTCTCATCGTGTTGGATATAACCGTTGTCCTTAGCTTCTATTCGTGTACGATAAATCATTCACCGCAACACAAACTTTGCGGTTTACGGAAGAGATTTTAACTAATTTCTACCTAACTTTGTAGCGTCAATTGAACATTCTTCATGTTAGGGGTTCGATTGATTGAGAAATGGAAAAGTTCGAAAATTGAGGTTTCTGACTAAAGTGCATCGCATTTATCGAACGTAATCTAGAACACTCAAATAAGCCACATTTGAGCTTGACTCAGCGAGTACCTAATGTATGCCCAATTTTGGATGAATCCGATTTTTCGCTAATACCAAGCGTATTTCCATTCACTCAGAGTCTCTCGTCACCCATCTTCCTCACATTTTCGTGTATATTTTTTTTCCTGTTCAGGGGCGCAAAGGTGTACACAGAATATTTTGCGAGTTTGGAGGAAAATATTAATTATTTGTTTGATCATGAAATGACATCGAAAAAGTAGAAAGTATGTTTCAGAATTTTAAAATTTTTATTGTTGCAGAAGCTGAAAATACAGACGAAAACGTGACGATGGGTCACTACAATACCCGCTACATAAGCGTTTCATAAAAAGTAGCTGATGCAAATTCCATGGAATTTGTTAATAC